>JASDQU010735258.1:15316-34329 GCA_032191745.1 Picea mariana
GGGGCCGACTTCTTATTCTTTACATTATAATTGTCCGATGACCAATCCGCAAAAGGGGATTTGGTCCTTATACAATTATCGACTTGGTTAATCCTCAATGGGGATTTAACCTAATAATAAAAGTAATAATAATGACATGATTAATCCACAATGGGGATTTAATCCAATAACAAAATAATAAGAATGCCCTTCGCAGTTACATTATTTCAACATCAACAAGGCATGGAAACTTGGGAGGGGCAACTAGTAGTGACCAAAGACAATCTAGTCAAAGGAGGAGATTATCAAATGAATTTGTGAATAGATCATCTAGAGAATGTGCTCAAAATAGTGCTATGGATGCAACATTCTTAGATAGGTTGCACATTAATACTCCAACACCAGAGAATGCAGGGAATGCATCACGACAAGAAAATATGTTCGCTAATTTTTTTTTTTGTGTATATATGTGTGTGTGTGTTTAAATTTATGTTTTTTGTTTATGTTAAATGTTGTAATTAGTTTCAAATGTGTATGTGTAGAGGATGAGTTTATTGCAAGAGAATATAATGAAGAAGAGAGTTCTTATGATGAAGATTCCAATGTTGGTGAAGAGAGTGAAGGTGGATTTAGGGGGTGTTATAAAGAAACAAAAGATTACACACCTACGTCTACCTATCCATCAGATGTTGGTGATGAGCTTCCTTGGGAAGAGTATCTAAAGCAATGATCCGTGAACGATATTCAGGTGTTAAAAACATGTTGCAAAATTATTTGAGGTGCTTAGATCTCTCTCTCGAGAGTAATCAAAGCTTGGAGATTGTTTTGCATTCATTGCAGAACTTTATGGATGCATATCAAAAGATGGGGCCAACGACTAATAGTTTTATCGGTTTGAAGATGAGATGAAAGTCAGAGGTTATGGGCCTCGATAAATGGGAAGTAGTAAAAAATAGAGTTTCAAAAGAAGATGTAATTTCTATGTTTAATTTCAAAGATGGGCCAAAGTGAAATATGTTGAAGGTGCAATATTTTAAGCACCCCAACATAGTCAGACACCTTTATAATATAGTTTTGGCAGCGTATGAGAATTTGTCATGGAATGATGAGGTTACACATTACTTTGCTAGACTCTTTTATGCAGAGTTTTTCATGGGCATGCATCATGATTATACTAGTCTATCGTCTAGTTATTATGGGGTTGGTAAAGGACGAACATATGATCAAAGATGGGCATACCAAAATGAAGCATTGTAAAGGCCTACACGACCTTTGATATCTCATCCAACAGGGGAATTTACCTTGCATTCAAAGATGCGAGCTACATCAAATGTTGGAAAGGAGGCCAGGAATGCAATCAGGGAAAATTTAGAATAATTTTTTTATGGTGTTAATGTTGGTTTGAACCGTCAGAGAATTGAAGTTAATTTTCGTGTCAATTTTTTTTACAAATCAGATGAGGAGATAGATTCCATGTCCATAGAGGATATATAAGAGTATGAAAAACGTTGTCGTAATATTTTGAAGAAGTTAATTCAAAATGATAAACCAAACACCAGATTGGTATGTGTTACAGTTAGTAAAAAATTTCATGCATTTGAGGATAGTTTTCTTGTAGTTCTAGATACATATCATTGTATCTTTAAAAATAATTGGATTGTTATCGTCATTCATTGCAGTTTGGTCATTTGTTAAACGAATCTCTAGTGAATATGAGACTTGATTCATCGAGCTTAAATTTAGAAGGGTTGAATCAGGTATGTGCTTAAAAATATCCACTTTAGTTGTCCAAACTTAAGAACTTGTTGAATAATCAACATGCATGATTTTTATTTTTTTGTATTAATGTAAACACAGATTCCTATTCCGTCTCTCACTACTTGGGAAGGCTTGTCCCAATTCTCATTGGGAGAATTTGAAGAGGGTGGGAGTTCACAGGTATCATTGCATGTTGAAAACAAATTTAGTTATATATGAAAATTGCAATGTCTTTTAAATTATTAATTTAAAAGAAAAATGCCTTAAACAATATATAATTTATTGAATCTTAGGGTATGGTGGGTAATATTGTGACTCAACCGGCCATGGGAATTCCATCCTCTTATGTGGTTGATGATACTCAGGTTGGCACATCACAGATATTACATGTTTCAAAATTTAAAACTACAATTTAATTTGTTAAAATCATTTAAATTCAATTTTCAAATGTACACATTTGAAATGTGTTATAGGGAAATGTGGAGAAGAGAGTGCGAGAGATTTGGATTGAAGAGGATGCATCTATTTAGGATGATGCTTAATTACATGTATGTACATTGCACATTAGTGAGTTTTAGTTTGTTTTTATGATGAGCATTTTATATATAAGTGTTCAATCTTATTTGTGTTGAATATGTAATTTTTTTTTTTTACTTTTTTCAAATTTATGTTTGATCAACTTTTTAATTAAGATTGTCCTATTCATAAAAGGGTTACTCATTTATTGTTTATATAACTTCTCAACACTCCGATCAATCATTTTCAAATATATAGAACTCCTATATAAGCTTATCATTGTCTAAAATGGTACATTCAATCTTATTTATGTTTAGATCATGATGTAAACTTAATTCTGAAATCTAACATTTGATTATATGAGAACAAAATATAGATCTCCCATATCAAAAAGAGGGAAGATTCTAAATTCACTTGGACACTGATCTTATTTAATATTATATCATGATTCAACCTGAACTATTCTAGATTTAAAAATATGATTACATGATCTTATTCATGATCTTATTTATACATATTTAAACTTTAGATCATGATGCTGACAATTTTGAACTTGAGTGTTTGATTATTTGAGAACAAACTCTATCCCACATCAGAAAAGGGGAAGATTTCAAATTTTCTTCGATTGCATTCCTTTCCTTCTTGTCCAAGAATGGTGTAATATGGAGATGTGTTTTCTGCATATAAGGAAGTGAATTCCACTATTCCATATATTCCACTACAGAAGAGGAGATACATATTTTCCTTGAAGAATGGCTTAATATGGAGATTTGTGAACTTTCTGCATGTACACAAGAGAATTTACAAGAACACAATTTTTCTTTTTAAAAATTTGCTAGATATGATCTTACTTTGTTTAGATCCTGTAGGCAATGTTGAAAAAACATTTGGTTATAAAAGAAAATTAAAGATTTATGCAAAGAATGGCTTAATATGGAGAGTAACTATTTTGGAAGTGATAATATTTAGAGGGAGAAATAATCTTAGATCTGTGGAACTCTAGTTGGGTATGCTATTCTTGCTCACATGGTTATGTTAATCTTGATGATTTGCTTGGGTATGTTATTCTTTCTCATTGTTATTTAATAAAGTTAAATATCTTTAAAATATTTGCTAATAAAGTATATGCTAATATGTGTTATTGGTTTTCTTTTTATTATTACAGTGATGTTTAAATTATCGGTAGAAAATGAAGACATGGATTTTGGAAGAGGAAACTTCAATAGTTTTGATATGTCAATTTTGCTTTAATCGCAATTTGTTTTATTTATATAAAATGGTATTTGTACCTTTTATTTAAAATTTGTAGATATATTTAATTTAAAATTTAATTTTATTATTATTATTATTATTATTATTATTTTTCCAGGTATGAAGAGATATATCTCAACGATGGTTTAGAGTTGAAGTTTGGAGATAAATGTTAATTTATTCTTATTTTTTATTAGTTTTTGTTAATTTTAATACCAACACCATTTAATGGTGATATCGTATTTAGATATTGACATGAAGATTGATCATACTTAGATTATATTATTACCCTATATAAGCTAATGGGTATGTACATGCATGATGTTATGGCATTACAATAGTGTAATCTAATTTATATATGGAAAACACTCATTACTAAGAAGTGATTGGATTCATGTTATGCATTATCATATTGGATTCATGTTATGCATTATGTTATTTGATTCATTACTAGTATAGAGTATTCATTATGAATATCCAATGTCATTTGAGTTAACATGTCATATGCTTTTCCTTGGGGCTTCTGTGCATGTCAAATTGACAGGCACAATAGCCATAGGGCTTCTATGCATGTCAAAGGGGTTATGTGCATGCCAAATTAGCATGCACAAAACTGTGATTTAAAAGGATTGGTAGTCATGGGAGACTAATATCATATGAACTTATCTAAGCTAAAAATAATAATAATAATATATACTTATATTATTACCCTATATAAGCTGATGGGTATGTACAGTCATGATATTATGACTAGACATTAGTGTAATGTAACTTATATATGGAAAACACTCATTACTAAGCAGTGATTGGATGCATCTTATGCATAAGAGATCATGGGTTAGTAACTCCATATTAAACACAAAAGCTTACCTTATTTGATTCATTACTAGTATAGTGTATTCATTATGAATATCCAATGTCATTTGAGTTAACATGTTCTATGATTTTCCTTAGGGATTCTGTGCATGCCAAATTGGTATGCACATAACTGTTGGGGCATGCACATAACTGTTGGGAACAATTCTTTGCATGCCAAAACTGCAGCTAAAGCCAACTTTCACAAATCAGTCTATATGTCTTCACTGAAGAAGTACACTAACCTATGACCCTTCCCCTTCTAAACTTCAATCATACTGAAGCTTGATTCCCTTCTTAATCCCCGAAGGATAGATGGGAAGGAGAGACTTCACTTCAGTATAGATGGGAATGAGCTTAAATAATGCACTTCAATATAGATGTATGAACTACACTTAATGAGATCATGAGAGGTGGATTCACATCCCTTTTCATGAGATAATTTCCTTCCCCCGTGATTAGATTTATTCACTTCATACCTAGATGGGAAGTATATAAGGAGAGAAGAAGTACTACCCTTTATTAGTTGTCTTAACTAATGGTTGGTAGTCGGTTGTTGTGCATACCAATTTGGCATGCACATAATCCCTATGGTTGTTGTGAATACCAATTTGGCATGCACAAAATCCCTATGATTGTTTTGATGAGAATCTTAATACAAATTTTATTTGTTGAAAATCTAAGATAATGGGATACATTTTTTGCATAGAATGAGTTTTATCACAATGGAAAAGCATAGATGGTAAATTGGAGCTTAGAAAATTTAATACAAAGTTTAGTTGCTAAGAACCTAAGATAATGGGATATGGTTTTAACATAGAATGAGTTTGACTACAGCTTAAGTGTTAAAACAATCCACTAGTAAATCTCTTTTCTAGATTGTTTTTAGACAAAATACTAAAGGATTAATGGATTTGGTTGACTTGATTAACGGGGTACAATTTAGTAAATATTTTAAGGATTTGTGAAACACATTGGGAAGTCAAATAAGAAAGAAAAGTATGTAGGTAACAAATGAGGAATAGAAGAAATTTTTTATCTTCAACAAATAGAAATATTCCAATAAGAATAGCTAGTCATGGTTTGTTTGCATATGTAAAGCTATCCATCGTGTACCGAAAACAAATTCAACTAAATAAAATAGGTATTTGTAAGGTATTAAAAGGAAATAATGAAATTATATATGTGATACATTTACTCAAACTTTAAAAATTGATCATAAAGAAATTTTGGTTCAGAAGTAGGATAAGCATCTACCTAGAGAAAATTGAATGAATTGTATACACCAATATTATTTCTAAAAGATCTAATATATAAGGAATACAAAATGTGTTTGGTGAAACATAAGGGACCACTAAAATTGAATAACAGTTGGATTAGAAAAACTAAGTTCATTAAATGCAAAAGCCCTGATGTGCCAAATGAATATGAACCATAAGGTTTAGAATCTCTCTAAGAAAGAGGAGAATATTATAAGAGTACACTATATGGAGCACATGGAAAGCCCATAAATTGAATCAACTTCTAATATTTTAGGGATACCTAACATGTCTAAAATCTAACTTATTTTAATTTTTAGAGTAGGAAATTAGTGGCTTATTTGTTGAACCATTTTAGGAACGAATATAAAAGTAGTTGTTATGCAAACTTTTTTTGGTTAGGAGAAATAAAGGGTTGTATATATTAATTAAATATGAAAAGATATTTTAGATAAGTAATGAAATTTTGGTGATATTTTTTTCTTATATATACTTTAATTTTCTTTGCTTTGTGTTTTATAATTCAAATGTATTTAAAAAAAAGTGTATGTAATTATATATTCAATTCGAGTTATTTTGCATTTTTACAAGTAATGTATATGGTTGTTAAGAGAGATAACTGAGAGGTAGAGTTTCTCTACATTTATATACACTTATTCATTAATGTTAAGTTATCTTGTAAGTTTTGTACTAAGAAATAGACAATTAAGAAATGGTGTTTCTTTATCACACATGGAAACAATGTGAAGGAAATATTTTTGAAATTAATACTATAAGGATCATTCAAGAGAGGGTGCAACAAAGTTGCATTATATTGCATTCTAAAATAACCAAAAGGGAAATAACATGTCTCTATCATGGGATACTTTGATTTCTATTTTAGCATAATTAAATGTTTATGAGAATGAAGTCATGCGAGAGATATTTTTTTGAATTGATACTAAAATCAAAATAATGTAGTACAAATGGATAGGTCATATTTCCAGATATTTTAACTTTTATTTGTCACACACCCACTACGGGAACTAATATCTTTTGGCTTTTTTTCATTCTTTTCACAGAGGAACAGAATTCCCCGAATTCCTATGGGGCCTGATGCAGACCCTACCATCCCTTATCCTTACCCATGTGATCGTTGGCTATGACCACAGGCCTTACCGGAGAGGTACTTCCATCTTTCGCGATTCGGGAAATCACGATGCATGTGTTCCCCTGCTCTCTTGTCTCTCAAAGTGTCGAAATCCAAAAGGGACCAACAGTTTGTCACATCTAACAATGCCTCGTATTAAAACCTCGTATCCCACCTTTTGGAGTTTTGCGTACCGGGTTTTCGTGGTATAAGAGGACGAGGGGTTCATACCCTTCGATTTTCTGGGTGCCGAAACACCGAAAACCAAATCTACATGCGCTAAGCCATATCGGAATTTCACAAGTCGATAATTTGGGACTGGCGTGTACCAGGGACTTGCTTCTAGATATCCCGGGTGCCAAAATACCGAGACATCAAGACTTATCCTCACTATTATTATTTTGGGGTTTCACAAGTCGCGACTTCGTGACCGACGAGTACAAGGGAACTGACCCTTGGGTTCCCCGGGTGTTGAAACATCGAAACATCCAAACTCTAGACACACTATGCCATTTCGAGGTTTCGCAAGTCGAGATTTCGGGACTGGCGAGTACAAGAGACTTGACCTTAGATATCCCGGGTACTGAAACACCGAAACACTGTATCTCATCCGCTCTATTATCATTTCGGGGTCTCGCAAGTCGGGATTTCGATATATGCGCATACAGAAGGTCTCGTACTTAGGTTTCCTGGGAGCCGAAACTCCAAACCATATATCCTCTAAACTCACTTCAGCGTTTTGCAAGTCAGGATTTCGTGATGTGAGATGACAAGAGGTCTCACATCTGGGTTTACTGGGAGCTGAAACTTCGAAGTTCATATATATACGCTAAGCTCGTTTTAGGGTTTCACAAGTTAGGATTTCGCGATGTGCGATGACAAGAGGTCTCACATCTGGGTTTCCCGAGAGCCAAAACTCTAAAGTTCATATATATACGATAAGCTCGTTTTGGGGTTTCGCAAGTTGGGATTTCGCAATGTGCGATGACAAGAGGTCTCGCATCTGGGTTTCCCAGGAGCTGAAACTCCGAAACGTCGATATCTATGTATATATATATATAATGCTAAGTTCATTTTGGGGTTTCGCAAGTCGGGAATTCGCAACATGCGAATATAAGGAAACTTGCCCTTGGGTATCCCGGGTGTCGAAACGCCGAAACACCAAACTCTAACCATGCTATACCATTTCGGGGTTTCGCAAGTTGGGATTTCGCGACATGCGAAGACAAGGAAAATTTCCCTTGGGTATCCCAGGTGCCGAAACGCCGAAACACCAAACTCTAACTATGCTATACCATTTGAGGGTTTCGCGACATGCGAAGACAAGAAAAATTTCCCTTCGGTATCTCGAGTGTCGAAACGCCGAAACACCAAACTCTAACCACGCTATACCATTTCAGGGTTTTGCAAGTCGGAATTTCGCGATATGCGAAGACAAGAAAACTTTCCCTTGGGTATCTCGAGTGCTAAAACGCCGAGACACCAAACTCTAAGGGAACCATTCTTTCTGGTGCAAGGTTTCCAAAATTAGGCCATAAAATCCTTCAACAGATTCTTGGGTAATTATCACCATGCTTGGTGACCTAACTAAAAGGCCTTCTTAAATTATCGAGCTATGAACTCTGTGACAGGAGTGAGGTAAGCTTAAGTATTTATTTAAAAACGGTAGTCCTTTCAAGGAACTCACTCCGACTCTAGAATATGATGGAGCTTCCCGGAAGGAGGTGCCTTCGGGAAGACAACCCAGGGCATGGCATGGGTCAAGTAAATGGGACAAATCTCCAGGGAACGAGCTCAAAATATGAACTTATTCGTTCTATACGTAAATTGATTATAGTTATATAAGTATAAGCACACATTCATTGTTGCTGATCGAAACACCAGGAAAACACTTCTATACATAAATCAATCATTTATAAGTGTACAAACATGAGCATGCATCCATTTTATTCAATTCAATATATGAGATGTAAACAATTATCATAAAGAACACCAAGTATGGCACGACCGCTAAGAAGGGTGCTCGTTTCCACCCAACCATAGGCTCAGTGACTCCCAACGGATTTACCACCACCCACCCTCGAGCTATACCACGAGGCTTTGAGACTCAGTATCCTACTTCTCGCTCATCGGAATTCAAGGACGAAGGTTACTCTCCTTCTCCTTTGCTCAAGACTCGCTGTATTTTCTGAAGTTCCTCTGGTTCTCCTTCTGCGATTCCTATCGCATCCCCCTCCACCCACTTCCTTTATTGCTTTGTCTTGCATGGTTGTGTGTGGCACGAATTCCCCCACAGTGTTCAGGTCTGAGGGCTTCTACGGATGGACGGTTCACCCCCATCCCCTCATTAACTCATGAGGAGCCTCCCCACCTACCATCTTGGCGAGTAATTCATTCCAGGGCCAGAGAACAACTTTGGTCTTTGAGCCAGTAAAGACCAACATGGTATTGGTTCGGTGGAAGTTAACACCACCATTCCAGGTGCCTTCCACCACCTTTCATTAGCCATTGTGGTCTCTTTTTCAGCACATCCTCCTCTCAGCAGTCATGCAATATATATATATATATACACACATCATTTACATTCATCGACCCTTTTATACAGGGTCCGTCAAATCACACATTCACATCTTGGAGTTTGCCATAGTTCTTGGCCAATATAGTTATTTTTATAGACTGGGGGAAACAGGGTGTTACAATTCCCTCCCCCTTAAAGGAACATCGTCCTCGATGTTCTATCTATCAATAGAACGTGTAAGTACAGAAGTAAATAAAATCGGATATGCTTGTTTCATGGCATCTTCCATTTCCCAGGTAGCCTCATCTGGGCCAAAATGTTTCCACTACACCTTGACCTGTGCAATGGTTTGGTTCCTGAGCGGGGTTTCCTTTCTGTCCAGTATGCATTGGGGTTATGGTAGGAATTCTCCCTCTAGTTCCACCTGGATCAAAGACCAATCAATTATATGATTAGAATCATGTACATATTTCTTCAATAATGAAACATGGAAAACATTACGTGCTTTTACTGTGGGAGGAAGTGCTAGCCTATAGGCTATAGGTCCCACTCTATATAGAACTTCAAAGGGTCCAAAATATCGAGGTGACAACTTGGCACATGCTCCCATCTTCAGGGAACTCTTCCTGGGCCTAACTCTAAGGTATACATGGTCTCCCGCCTTGAACTCTCTTGGAGTTCTCTTTTGGTCGACGTAACTTTTCTATCGGTTATGAGCGACCTTTAGATTTTGTTTTATCTGAATCACTTGTCATTCCATTTCTTTCAACATGTCGGGTCCAACAGTAACCCTGTTTACAATATTACTCCAACTGACTGGAGTATTGCACGACCTACCGTAGAGGAATTCGAAAGGGCTCATCTTCAGGGATTCTTGGTAGCCGTTGTTGTAGGCAAATTCCACTAGTGGCAGGTAGTCTTCCCACTTTTTGGGTTGATGCATTACATGCATCGTGAGCATGTCTTCTAATATTTGGTTCACCCTTTCCGCCTGTCCATCTGTTTGAGGGTGATAGGCTGTGCTAAATAGTAACTTGGTCTCCAAACCAACCATCAATGATTTCCAAAAGTTGAAAGTAAATTTCATGTCTCTGTCAGACATGATCTCTTTCGGCATACCATGCAGTTTGAATATCTCCTTCATGAATACGTTGGTGATGTCTATTGCCTTACAAGTTGAATTGACGAGGATAAAATGAACGGACTTGCTCAATTTATCCACCACTACCATGATGGCGTCATTATGTTTGGTCGAGGTTGGTAATCCGGTGATGAAATCCATGGAGATGGTTTCCCATTTCCATTCCAAGATTGGTAGAGGTTGTAATAATCCTGCTAGGTGTCGGTGTTTTGCTTTTACCTATTGGCATTCTATGCATTTGGCTAAGTACTCAGCTATGTCTTTCTTCAATCTAGGCCAATAGAATTGTTTCCTAGTGGTCTTGATCATCTTCTGGTATCCTGGATGACCAGTGTAGAGTCTTTTGTGTAGTTCATCCATTATGAACCTCTTCAAGTCGTCACAATCTGGGATATACAATCTGTTTCTGTAAGTGAGCAGACCTCCTTCCATCATTTGGTAGCCTCCATATTTGATCCCTGTGGGTTCTTGCTGTAGGTACGAGGTCACAGTCTGGAATAATGTGTCTATCTCTTGTGCATTTATGATTCTTTCCTTGACATCCGTCTCGTAGGTGCTTACTGCTGCCAGGTGAATTGTTTTCATGCTTTTGCTAAGGGCACCGACCACCCTATTTTCCTTTCCCTTAATATGTTTGATTTCAAAATCAAACTTGCTGAGGAGGGCCATCCACCTAGCTTGTCTGACATTGAGCTTTGGTTGGTCAAAAATATATCGCAATCCACAGTGGTCTGTCATAAGTACAAATTTTCTTCCCAGGAGGTAATGCCGCCACATTTTCAAGGTGTGCACTATGGCGACCAACTCTAGATCATGGGTCACATAGTTGACTTCGTGCTCATTCAATTTTCGGGATTCATAGTAGATCACACTTCTTCCTTGCATAAAGACTCCTCCGAGCCCTTCCTTACAAGCATCTGTGCATACGAGGAAATCAGCTTCAGGGTCGGTGATCTTCAGCATGGGTGCATGGGTCAGTAGATGTTTCAGGGTTTGAAATCTTTCTTCACATTTTTGTGTCCACGTGAATTTTGTCCCCTTCTTCTGGAGGGTAGTGATTGGACACCCAATCTTGGAGAATCCTTTTATAAATATCCTATAGTATCCTACCAAGCCCATAAAGGATCTAATATCCAAAACGTCCTTAGGGGTAGGCCATTCCATGATAAACCTGATCTTATCAGGGTCTACCACTACCCCTTCTTTAGATAGGACATGGCCCAAGTAATGTATTTGCTTCTTGAAAAAGTCACACTTGCTAAATTTGGCATAGAGATGATGTTATCTTAGCACTTGAAGCACAAGCCTAAGGTGTTCCTCACGTTCCTCTCTATTCTTGGAGTAAATTAATATGTCGTCAATAAAAACCAACACAAATTTGTCTAGGAATTTGCTGACCACATTTTTCATCAAGCACATAAAAGTGGCAGGGGCATTGGTCAATCCGAATGGTACTACCACAAACTCGTAGTGACCATATCTCATCCTGAAGGCAGTTTTGTGGATGTCTTTGCCCTTGATTCGGACTTGGTGGTATCCAGATCTCAAGTCAATCTTTGAGAATAGAGAGGCACCTCCCAATTGATTGAACAAGTCATCGATCCTGGGTAAGGGGTAATTGTTCTTTATGGTTACCTTATTGAGTTGTCTATAATCTATACACATTCGGAGGGTACTGTCTTTCTTTTTCACAAATAGAACTGGTGCTCCCCATGGAGACACGCTGGGCCAGATATAGCCTCTGTCCATCATTTCTTTCAGTTGTAATTTAAGTTCAACTAGCTCGGGTGTGCTCATCCTATAGGGTGTCCTAGACACTGGCACTGCTCCTAGTGCAAGTTCTATTGAGAAGTCGATGTGCCTTCTCGGATGTAAACTCAATACCTCTTCCAGAAATACATCTCTGTATTCTCTCAGTGTGGGGTGGTCTTTGAGGGTTGGTTTGTCACCTTCAATTGCTTTCAACATCTGTATTGCATATAGTGGACATCCTTTTCTGCAATACTTTCTCATTTGAAGAGCTGATATTTGTCTCACCGAGACAGGTTTTTGGATCCCTTGAAGGGTTATTTTTCTTCCTTCTTCACTTACACATTCCAAGGTTTTATGATAAAAGTCCAGTTTGGCTTTATGGATGGCTAGCCAGTCCATA
Organism: Picea mariana; assembly: GCA_032191745.1. NCBI lineage: Eukaryota > Viridiplantae > Streptophyta > Pinopsida > Pinales > Pinaceae > Picea > Picea mariana. The sequence continues at coordinate 27,875 of JASDQU010735258.1, forward strand.
CCAATCAACAGATCATACGATCCCAGGGATAATATGTTAAGGGTTTCTTGGGTGGGGAATTCGCCCATAATGAATTGGCAAGCTGGTATGACTTCCGCTACTCTTCTTTTGGTGCTAGTGGCTAATTGTACCAACCATGGCTTGGCATTTTTATGTGGTTGTAGTTTACATTTATCCACAACCTTAGGGGCTATATAACTCAAATTTGAACCAGGGTCAATCAGAATAGACACTAGATGGTTAGTGATCATACCTTCGATTTCCACCACTGAAGCTTGGTGGTTAGCTTGGTTATTATCTAAGGATGGATAAATTTGCGACACACTCCTGGCCACGTCATTGACGGTGGTAGCTTCTTGAACGTTGTAAATTCTCCATCTGTTCTGTTGTCGGTGCAGGTAGTCCCTTAGTAGACGTTCTTCTCCACAACCCCAACATTTCAAAGGTTCTCTCTTTGGGTTATCAGTCTTTACTGGGGTAGATCCAGAAAGTTTATTTCCTTTCAAGGAGGGAAATTTCTACTGGTGTACACTTCAGGCTGGGTAGCTCATCCTTGAGTTCTTTTTATAGTCCTTAAATTTTGGGGATTTAAACCCCTTTTTCTAGAATCCCAAACTATTCTTCTGCTTCCAGCCTTCGCGAGGTCCTATCCGAGGCCCAAGCTGTTCATAACAATATCTTGCCTTTCGAATAGTACCTTCTAGGGTCTTTGGTTCATTAAATTCAATCCTATTATAATAGTCCTTAGGTAGTCCACTGATGAATCATTGCACCTTTGCCTTTTCTGCTTTTATATAGGGTACATACCTCAGAAACTCGAGGAATCGACTGACATATTCCTCTATGGTGAGTTGCCCCAGCTTGAGNGTTTATTTCCTTTCAAGGAGGGAAATTTCTACTGGTGTACACTTCAGGCTGGGTAGCTCATCCTTGAGTTCTTTTTATAGTCCTTAAATTTTGGGGATTTAAACCCCTTTTTCTAGAATCCCAAACTATTCTTCTGCTTCCAGCCTTCGCGAGGTCCTGTCCGAGGCCCAAGCTGTTCATAACAATATCTTGCCTTTCGAATAGTACCTTCTAGGGTCTTTGGTTCATTAAATTCAATCCTGTTATAATAGTCCTTAGGTAGTCCACTGATGAATCATTGCACCTTTGCCTTTTCTGCTTTTATATAGGGTACATACCTTAGAAAATCGAGGAATCGACTGACATATTCCTCTATGGTGAGTTGCCCCAGCTTGAGTTCATAGAATTATTTAGTCTTTTCGTTAAAGTATTTTTTCGACAGATATTTCTTTCTGAATTATTTCTCAAATCGTTCCCAAGACAGGTCTTCTTCGTGAATCCCTTTTACATTCTTAAGGTCTTCCCACCAAATGGAAGCCTTTCCATTCAAGCTGAAGGTGGCTACTCATACCTTCAAGTTTTCTGAGAAATCATGGACTCTGAAATACTTCTTTAGTCCAAGCTTCCATGCATCTGCTTCCTCTCCTTACTTTATTTCATCGTCGAAGGAGGGTGTTTTGGCCTTCTTGAACTCTTCGATATTATGACTCTTGTAAAGTTTCTGCTTCTTTCATTTTCTTCGGGAATGAGAACTAGTTCTGCTGCTAGAAGATCCCTCCGAGTCACCAGCTTCCTTTCCAGAAGAATTGTCCGATGCTTGTCCATTATCTCTGGGGTGGACATTTCTCGAGGTGCTCCTTTCAGTGTGGCCATCGATATGATCACATTTCTGTGTCTCAGGTTCATGTTGCAATTGTCTTTGTATGTCAGATAAGCTCTGCAGTAAAACTACATTAATTTCAGTTTGCTTCTCTTGCTCTTTTATCATCCTCTTGTTGTCAGCCTCGCATCTCTACAATTCGACCATGAGGCTCCTCACAGTCTCAGCTAGATCTGGAGGGGTCCCTACCGCCCTCCTTTTGTCAGACTCTTCGTCTCTATTGTGGGAGCCCTCCCCCACTTCATGGTGAGTCACCATTCTATACGTCTGTAATTTCCCGCGGTTGATCTTCCGCTTATGTGAAAAAGAAAAATGATGGTTGTTAGTCAATGTTTATATTTATTTATAACCAGTACATAATTCATATTTTTCACATGCACACGCACAATAGGAGTTTTCATTCTTAACCTCGACTTGTGATTAAGGGGGTTAAGATAGAGGGTTACTCCTTTTAGGAGTACTTCGAATGGAGTCTCTGCACAACCTGTTCATGAGCCCAAGCAAGCCAAGTGTTGTAACCATGCTCTAATACCAATTTGTCACACACCCACTATGGGAACTAATATCTTTCGGATTTTTTTTCGTTCTTTTCACTGAGGAACAGAATTCCCCAAATTCCTATGGGGCTTGATGCAGACCCTACCATCACTTATCCTTACCCATGTGATCATTGGCTATGACCACAGGCCTTACTAGAGAGGTACTTCTAGCTTTCGCGATTCGGGAAATCGCGATGCATGTGTTCCCATGCTCTCTTGTCGCTCGAAGTGCCGAAATCTGAAAGGGACCAATATATTATCACATATAACAATGCCTCGGATTAAAACCTGGTATCCCACCTTTTGGAGTTTCACGTACCGGGTTTTCGTGGTATAAGAGGATGAGGGGTTCATACCCTTCGGTTTTCTGGGTGCCGAAACACCGAAAACCAAATCTACATGCGCTAAGCCGTATCAGGATTCCACAAGTCGAGAATTCAGGATTGGTTTGTACCAGGGACTCGCTTCTAGATATCCTGGGTGCCGAAATATCGAGACATCAAGACTTATCTGCGCTATTATTATTTCAGGGTTTCTCAAGTCAGGACTTCATGATCGACGAGTACAAGGGAACTGACCCTTGGGTTTCTCGGGTGTCGAAACATCGAAACATCCAAACTCTAGACACACTATGCCATTTCACGGTTTCGCAAGTCAGGATTTTGGGACTGGCGAGTACAAGAGACTTGCCCTTAGATATCTTGGGTTCCAAAACACCGAAACACCATATCTCATCCGCTTTATTATCATTTCGGGGTCTCGCAGGTCGAGATTTCGGGATATGCACAGATAGAAGGTCTCACACTTAGGTTTCCTGGGAGCTGAAACTTCGAACCATATATCCTCTAAACTCACTTCGGGGTTTCGCAAGTCAGGATTTCACGATGTCCGATGACAAGAGGTCTCGCATTTGGGTTTCTCGGGAGCCGAAACTCCGAAGTTCATATATATACGCTAAGCTTGTTTCAGGGTTTTTCAAGTCGAGATTTCACGATGTCTGATGACAAGAGGTCTCGCATCTGGGTTTCCCGGGAGCCGAAACTCCGAACTTCATATATATACGCTAAGCTTGTTTCGGGGTTTCGCAAATCGAGATTTTGCGATGTGCGATGACAAGAGGTCTCTCATCTGGGTTTCTCGGGAGCCGAAACTCTGAAACGCCGATATATATATAACGCTAAGTTCATTTTGGGCTTTCACAAGTCAGGAATTCGTGACATGCAAATACAAGGAAACTTGCCCTTGGGTATCCTGGGTGCCGAAACGCCGAAACACCAAACTCTAACCACGCTATACCATTTTAGGGCTTTGCAAGTCGGGATTTCGTGACATGCGAAGTCAAGGAAACTTTCCCTTGGGTATCCTGGGTGCTAAAATGCCGAAACACCAAACTCTAACCACGCTATACCATTTTGAGGTTTCGCAAGTCAGGATTTTGTGACATGTGAAGACAAGAAAACTTTCCCTTGGGTATCTCCGGTGCCGAAACACTGAAACACCAAACTCTAACCATGCTATACCATTTCGGGGTTTCGCAAGTCGGGATTTCGCGATATGCGAAGACAAGAAAACTTGCCCTTGGGTATCCCGGGTGCCGAAACGCTGAAACACCAAACTCTAAGGGAACCATTCTTTCTGGTGCAAGGTTTCCAAACTTAGGCCATAAAATCCTTCAACGGATTCTTGGGTAATTATCACCAGGCTTGGTGACTTGACTAAAAGGCCTTCTTAAATTATCGAGCTATGAACTCTGTGACATGGGTGAGGTAAGCTTAAGTATTTATTTAAAAACGATAGTCCTTTCAAGGAACTCACTCCAGCTCTGGAATATGATGGAGCTTCCCGGATGAAGGTGCCTTCAGGAAGACAACCTAGGGCATGGCATGGGTCAAGTACATGGGACAACTCTCTAGGGAACGAGCTCGAAATCTGAACTTATTCGTTCTATACGTAAATTGATTATAGTTATATAAGTATAAGCACACATTCATTGTTGCTGATCGAAACACCAGGCAAACACTTTTATACATAAATCAATCATTTATAAGTGTACAAACATGAGCATTCATCCATTTTATTCAATTCAAGATACAAGATGTAAACACTTATTAGAAAGAACACCAAGTATGGCATGACCGTTGAGAGGGGTGCTCATTTCCACCCAACCGTAGGCTCAACGACTCCCAATGGATTTACCACTAGCCACCCCCAAGCTAGACCATGAGGATTTCAGACTCAGTCTCCTACTTCCCACTCGTCGGAAGTCAAGGACGAAGGTTACTCTCCTTCTCCTCTGCTCAAGACTCGCTGTATTTTTGGGAGTTCCTCTAGTTCTCCTTCTGCGATTCCTATCGCATCCCCCTCCACACACTTCCTTTCTTGCTTTGTCCTGCAACGTTGCGTGTGGCGTGAATTCCCCCACAGTGGTTAGGTCTGAGGGATTCTACGGATGGGTAGTTCACCCCCATCCCCTCATTAACTCATGAGGAGCCTCCCCACCTACCATCCTAGCGAGTAATTCATTCCAGGGCTAGAGAGCAGCTTTGGTCTTTAAGCCAATAAATACCAACACAGTATTGGTTCAGTGGAAGTTAACACCACCATTCCAGGTGCCTTCCACCACCATTCATCATCCATCATGGTCTCTTTTTCAGCACATCCCCCTCTCAGCAGTCATGCAATATATATATACACACATCATTTACATTCATCGACCCTTTTATACAAGGTCTATCAAATCACATATTCACATCTTAGAGTTTGCCATAGTTCTTGGCCAATATAGTTATTTTTACAGACTGGGGGAAACAGGGTGTTACATTATTCAACTCTTTTGTAAGCAATGCATGATTTGTCTTTCACTTAATCACAAGGATAATGAAATGGAGGTATAATTATGAGATGATTCAACAATTTTTTTTTTTTAACATAAACGGGTATGGAGCTTTATTTAGAATATGGCAGAGAGGGCTGCCGAACCCTTACAGATCGTCTCAGAGCTACTGCTCTGTAATACAATTTCCAGCCAGAATTCTTTTACCATCTACAATAAAGTTTTACTCCTAGAAGTGCCATGCATCTAAAAATAGACTGTGTTTGTCTAACCAATATTCTGGGCTGGGGCTCCTTACAAAAATGAGACGGCTGCTACGCCCTTAGCGTTTTTCTTTGTTTCCAGTACTGATGGCCTCTTCTGCAGATGCTTCTGAGATCTTGCTAAATGCTGTGGTTAACTCCTCCACTTTCTGCTCCAGGTTGCAGAGGCGTTTTCCTAAGTCTCCCATGAGGTTGGCTGCGTCTTTCAAACCAACGTGTATTTCGTCTGAGAGTTCATCTTTGAGTTCCTCCATTTCAAACTTTAGATTTTCCCACTTTTGCTGATTGGTGGATGCCCTAATGCTTTCCAGTTCAGCTCTGATCAAGTCTATTCATTCTTTTGGCGTGAGGGGGGTTTTAGAGCCCGATTCCATGACTGCTATGCTCAAAACGTCTCTGCTCCTTGCTTCCTGCGACCTACTCGTCTGTCTTCTTGGCTGGTGTGGTGTTGAGCGAGGGTCTTTTATCAGCGAGTCCTCCTATCCCTGTTCATGTTCTTCACGGGTGGAATAAGATTCCATATCTCCACTTTTAGATCTTGTCTTTCCGACTAGAGGAATGGACTGCCGTCTTTCCTGTCTGAGGCCAGATCGATTTGAAAGAACTCTTCTAAGAAACCACTGCATTTTTAGGGAATCGGATGATGGGAAGTTTCCCCATTGATTTTTCAGCTGTCCTTTGTTTTGCAGAGATCCTTGGTTCGCCTCTTTATCCGTGTCTCCATTCAGCGTCCTGAGCACATGATAGACTTTGTACTCTTTTAGCTGCTCCAAGAGGATGAATATCTTTTTGTATAACTGAGCCAGACTCATATCCTTTGGCGGCTTTTTGAGGTTAATGGCATCCACTACTTGTTTAGAATCCCCCACAATTTTGACTTCTTTAATGCCCAGCTTGAGAACTTGGTTTATCCCTTGCCAGAGTGCTAAGAATTCGGCCTGGTTGTTAGAGGCAAATCCTAGACCCCAGGCAAAGGATAATTTGATTGAACCATTAGGTTCGAGAAGTATTCCTCCTCCCCCTGCCCTGCCAGGGTTGCCTTTCGAGGCTCCATCAAATAGGAGCCACCAATCATCTAGTGTCGAACTTCATTT
>JASDQU010735258.1:35143-46514 GCA_032191745.1 Picea mariana
TCATTTTTCCATCGAGATATGTCCCAAAGCGTTTTACAATTTTTATGCAACAACCAATCCTTGATATTCTCTATTTCTCTTAGGTTTGAGAAGGCCAGGTCTCCGAGAATGGACTCATCCCAAATGCTGATCTTTGATCCATTCCCCGGGATCCAGGTGAGATGAGTCTTGAGGAAGGGCGTGGCTCTTTGGCACAAATGGAAGATAGGCGAGCCTATTCTCGTTTTTGTAGGCTTCTCCAAGCACCTGTCCCGACTCCCTGAGAAATATTTTTTTCTAAGTATTTTCTTGCTCCAGGATATCTTTCCTGTTATCATGTTCCAGAGCATCTTTCCTCCCTTGGCTATATTGTGGGCAGCCACATCCCTGATACTCAGTCCTCCTTCCATATTTGGTTTCTTTACTTTATCCCACTTGACTAAATGAAGCTTTCTTTCACAGTTCTTACCTCCCTCCCAAAAAAATTTCCTAAGCAGCTCATCAATTTTATTAGAGATTGTTTTGGGGGCGTGAAGAACCGAGCACTGGTAGATTGGAAGACTAGTGATGACTGAATTCATTAGCACCAACTTACCTGCTTTATTGAGCCAATTTACTCCCCATGCTTTTTAAACTTGAGTTTGTCTACCATGGGAAACCAGTGAGCTACTTTAGAGGATGACTTGAAAATTGGAATTCCGAGGTAAATGAATTTGTCCCAAGCTGTAATTCCTTCCATTTCTAAAACCCGACTTAACTGCAACATGTCTCTGGGATTACAGTTCCAGCYATAWATCGTGMTTTTGTGRTAGTTAATCTCGMTGCCGGARYARGTTTTGTAWATRTCTAGCTCTGTTTTGAGGTTCCTCGCTGTCTTTAGAGTGGCAGCCCCCAATAGAAGTGTGTCATCGGCGAATTGTGTGTGGCTGACCTCMTTAACTGAGGGAGCTACTTTAATGSCCGAGAAAKCTCTGTTATGAAGAGMACTTTGCATCTGAAGGCTGAGCACTGAAGCTTGTATAACATACAKCATAGGGGAAAGGGGGCACCCTTGCCTCAATCCTCAGGAGGCTTGAAAAAACTTGGTTGGGCGTCCATTTATCAAGGGTGCAACCCAGGGAGCCTTGATGCATGCCTTCACCCAATTGATGAATTGATGATTGAACCCAAATCTCTGCATAACTGAAAATAGGAAATCATGCCTTACACGGTCAAAAGCATTAGCTAAATTGAGCTTGAATGCCATACCTTTTTCCTTTTTTTTGTAGCTGGAGTGTATAGCTTCTTGGACAAGGATAATATTGTCTAGAATTTGCCTTCCTTGTACAAAACCTCCTTGGTTTTCTGGAATCAATCTTGGCAGGATTTTTTTAATCCTATTTGCGATTATTTTGGTGTTGATTTTATATCTGGTGTTGCATAGGAAGATCGGTCTAAATCTGGCAAAATTTTTTGCTCCTTTTTCTTTTGGAATTAGTGCTAAGAAAGCTGAGTTTGTACTGCCACCAAGTTTATTACAGACCTGCGATCTCATGACCATTTTTATTAAATCTTTTTTTATGATATCCCAACAATGGATGTAGAAGAGGGGGGTGAACCCATCCGGTCCTCGCGCCTTATCAGGGTTCATTATGAAGACTGCTTTCTTGATTTCTTTCATGCTGATAGGTCTGTTCAAAATTCTGTTATCCTCTTCTGTAACCAGATTTGGAATTTCTGAGAGTGGATAAGAGTCCATCTCCAAATCCTCTTGTTCGGGGGCTGAATAAAGATATTTGAAGTAAGAATGGGCTGCCTCTTTGATATCTTCAGGATCCTTGTAAATTTGATCTTGCCAATGGATTTCGCTGATATGGTTGTAATTGTTCCTTGCTTGGGTTTGTTTATGAAAGAAAGAGGTATTCCTATCTCCTTCTTGGAGCCAAAGTGCCCTCGATTTAATTCTCCAGTAAGTTTCTTCTTCTCTGCATATTTTTTGGTACTTTCTTTGCATTTCAGATTCCTGATTGAGGAGTTCCTGGGTAACTTGAACTTCTTCCATGGCTGCTTGGTGCCTTTCCAAATTTTCCTGAATTTTTTTCTTTTCCTCCATGGGGGTTCCGAGGTGTTTGGCCCAGAATTTTAGGTTCAATTTGAGATTTCTGAGTTTCTCTTCCCACACAAAGAAAGGGGAACCTGAGATGGAGAGATTCCAGGAGCGGAGGAATAGAGATTGGAAGTTTTCATAGTGCACCCAAGAAGGGCAGAATCTGAAGGGGAGAGGACCTAGAGTTGAAGGAGGGAAGAGTGACAGGGCTACTGGTTTATGGTCTGAAGTAGAATGGGGCAGGACTTTGGAGGTGGCTAACAGTCCAAGAGAAAGGAAAGAAGACTGGACAAGAAAACAGTCAAGTTTGGCAGCAATGTGTCCTGGMCCTAATCTCCTGTTAGACCAAGTAAATTTTCCATTTGTTGGGATAATGTCTTCAAGTTCCCAATCTGAAATTAAGTCTTCAACCCATTCCTGAGCAGGATCTCTAACTATCGAACCCCCTTTCTTCTCGGCTTGAGAGAGGGTGACATTTAGGTCTCCTGCCACTATAAGGTTTACAGAAAGGCTTTGATTAAGAAAAAGAGCTAAGGATTCCCAACAGTCTTTCTTCTCATTAATTGAAACAGGAACATACAGGTTAAAAAGACTTACYAGATGCCCGGATCCTTTATGTAGCAGCTTAGTGTAGAGCCAGTGAGTGGTTGTCGCTTCTTCTATTAGTTCGATCTTTGAAGAGTYCCAAAGGGTTGCTAATCCCCCCGAGGCGCCTCGGGCGCTTACTGCCCGTCCCAGACCTTTCTTCCAAAAAAAATTACTTGCCCGGAGGAAGTCTTCCTCCTCGAGTTTCGTCTCCTGGATAAGGAGGACTTCAGGTCTTGCTAGCCTTATTAAGTCTCTCAAGGCTTCTTCTTTTGTCTTGTTGCCAAGTCCTCTGCAGTTCCAGGAGACTAAATGCATTATTTACTTGTTTGAGGAAGGGGAGCACCTTTCAACATCTTCCCCTGTTTCGACCCTTGTCTAGTGCTCATCATATCCGAAATTGTGTGCTGAGTGCCCTGAGCTACTTCCTTATAGGACAATTCTTCTCATCTTTTTTTCTCTGTCTTTCTTCCTCGTTTTGGCTGGTCAGGTGTTCCTTTTGGGCTGCTTGCTTCAGTGTCCTCCTCCTCCACTGTTTCGGCCTCGGTGTTTGTATCCAGGTTAGTGTCTTCCTTACTCGAACTTATGCTTTTGGCTCCTGTACTGGGGCTCACTGGGGCTCCTGGTTGTTGATTTCCTCCTTCTTCAATAACTATAGTGGGATTTTCTTGTGTTTTTGGATTTTCTTGAGCACTGTTCTTAGGGTTACCTTCTTTGGATGGTTCCTGGTGCATCTTGTCTCTGTTTTTAGTATTCTGCGAGTTTTTCCCTCTCCTTACTTTTTGCCAACCTTCTGCATCCTCCGTCCCGCTGGTTTGTAATTTGGGGCAGTTCCTTTGAAAATGACCGTGCTCCTGGCAGTTTCTGCACTTGAACGACAGGTGTTCGTAATCCAGTTTCTGGTAGTGGGTCTAAGAGCCAACGGTTAACTTGACATCTTCTGGGAGTCCTGCCTCCAGATTGACCTCCACACAGATTTTGGCACATGTATATTGTCCCTTATTATCTGCTTTGTCAATGAACCTGCCTACTCCGTTTCCGATTCTTTGCAGTGATTCGAAATCCCAGCAGTGCATTGGGAGATTCGACAGCCTAACCCAGACAGGAACTTCCTTAGGCGTATCCACCAATGGGTTAAAATCAGGTGTCCATTTGTTTAAATAGAGTTCTTGGGTCCCCATGAAGTAAGGTCCTTTTCTGAATACCAAATCTCGGTCTTCTTAAGTAATGAATTCAAAAACGAAATAGCCTCTTCCTACTGGGTAGCAGGTTACTCCGTTCGCTAGGTTCGGTCTCCAGTTCCGTTGTATCCAATCATCTGTTGTTTTGGTGGACGGCCACAGGCCCATAAACTGTCCAACTAATCCTCAATTGGCTAGAGCTATTGCTATTTTCATTGGGTTCTCTTCAGGTAAGACGATTTCAGGAATTTCGTCAAGTTTCTTTATGAATTTCGGAATCTCTGGAGGAGAAGACTTCTTCCCTTAACTATGAATAAGCCTGCGAAATGCATCTTCGACCGATTTCGTGGAAGAGGGGGCGGGGATCCCGCCCCCTAGTGCCACCATGAGCCTCTCTGCACCTCAAACCCTAACGCTCACGCTCACCCCCTAAAAGTTGAAGGACATGGGGGTGGGCTTTGATCCACTTATGTGTGCACGGGTCATGATACCATTTATTATAGTATCTCTGGGTGCAACCACACATTCGAACACTACCTCAAGGTGTCCCCATGGCTCCAGGTAAAGCCCTCACGAGAATTGAACCTTGCCCAGCGGTGAAAAACTCCTCGCTTTCCGCCATTGGATCCAACCCCTTTGGGCTAGAGATGATTCAACAATTTTACTAGAGAAATAGAAGTAGAAATAATTCGTTTCTTTTCAATGTGTCTTATATGTTCTTTATTTAATTTAGGCTTAATTCTTTAGATTTGTAAGATGTTTCAGTTTAAGAAACATTCGAGTAGTTGTCAAAATTTATGATATTAAAGGTTTTTTAAAAATTTGTTAGAAAGTTGTAGTACAAGATAATGACTATTGACTTGATATTTAATTTTCTAATTTTTATTGTGATAGTCTAAGCAAATTTTTAGAGTGGGCTCTATTATGGGTTGCATTGTTAGGAGAGTGTCTGTGAGGGTAGTCATCCAAAATTAGATTTGAGAGGTGTGGGAGCTACATGGATGGAACTACAATCATTTTGAAGCCTAATAAATGGGTTCTTCATGTTTTAGTTCAATGATCTCTCCCACATACATGAAATCATGTTAGAGGACCTTGGATTTTTAAAAAATACCTCGATGGGTTCCCCCCATTCATCCCATGATTTTTCAGTTGACAAAGTTTACTAGCTAGCTCACCTGGTTTGGGTGAATATCCATGAACACCCCATGAAAATTTGGCTAGCACTAAATAAATTGTAGCCCCCGAAGGATTTGTGTGTCACGAGGACTAAGGATAAAATCCATATGTCACTATGTATTTCCTCCATGCTAGAAGTTGTTATCCATAAATATGATAGTACATAAGTACCATGTATATGAGAAACTGGGACTTATTAACAAGGAATGAAAATATAAACAAAGTCTACAACAATACAAGATATAATGGTGCATAAAGTGGAGAAATCCCATAGACAAGTGTGGACTGATTTGTTCCCTAACATAATGGGGAAGCTATCTCACAACACAAGGTCAGTCATTTTGGGCCATCAAGAATATCCTCTCATGCAAACATCAAAATAACTAGTTCAAAACAAGAGATGCATGTGGGTGAATAATGACAACCAAATAGATATGAAAATATTTAATACATTAAACTGTAAATGAATAACAGGGAAAAAATGTTGGACAAAGAAGTAAGCAAATCTAATTACTATAGGAGGATGGAGCAACTATACTATTGAGAAAATTAACATATGAACCCATGGTAAGTATAGCTACCAAAATAAAATAACAAATTAGCTATGAAATTATATAAAGACCATATACCAAGAGGATATGGCCATTGATTCATGACAAAAACATAGATATAACTATTGAAAGTAAAAACAACTAAACTAAATTTATAGTAAAAATCTACCTATTAATTGATACTAGCTAAAAAATGCACTGAAATAAAGAGGGAAAGGGTGAGATACCTAGGAATACTTCTACATGACATGAGGAATTGGTGCAACACCTACACTGGCTTGGATAGATGACAACTAATTAATATGAATCTAAAAAATAAAACCCAAAAATTAAGAGGAAAGTGGGGTGTGATTTCCCCAAGTGGAGTAACGAGGGACAATGGGGTGACAACCATTCTCTTAGGGAGAGGAGAAAAGGAAAGAACAAATGAATTTCCCTTCCTCAAGAAAGTGGGGAAACAATAATGAAATCAAAGATAAAAGGGAATGCACACATCGGTCACCTTAAGGGATTAAGTAATCAACATAGTTGATCAAAAAGAGAAGGATACAATGTGCAAAACAAACAAGAGCTATACGTAGAAGGGAAAAATTGTATCCAAGGCTACAGGAAGGAAGAAACTACCTCTCAAATGAGTGACAAGAGATAAAAAAGGTAGGGAAAAAATGAGATAATTTTTTGAATGGGTAGGAGATAAATAAGGATGATGGAAGATTTCCCTAAATGTGGAAGAAAAGGGGATAGATGATAGATGTACCCTGGAAAGAGAGAGAACAAGATGCACATAAGGATCAAGTGGGACTACCATGAGAAGAGGAGAGGAGAAAGAAAACATAATGATCAAATGGAGGATACCTAAGAAGAGATAGAGTTTTAAGGAAATGATCTAGATACACTACTTTGAGAGAGGGAATTCAAGGGTGAAGGAGAGAGTAAAGGAGGCCAGAGAGGGGAAGTATGCATGGAAGAGACTTTGGATGTCAACTGGTCTTCATAATTAAAAACTATAGTTGATGGATAGGTATATATCATCACAACTCAAAGTTTAATATTAATCGAGGTTATGATGATACTCATGGAAGAAGGTAGAGAATTTGGAGGCACATAGATGATACGCTAGAAATAGGCATGATTGCTTCCAAGTCTCCACGTGGGTAAGCTCCAACTTCAAACCATGCCAAATATTTTGAGAATTGATCCCACTAAGTTAGGTTTGCAGGTTTCCACTAAGTCAAGTTCACGAGTGAGTAAGCAAATTGACATGTTCAAAAGTGAGTCAATTGCATCAAACTTATCGTAAATTCTAACCATTGTTCATATCATTTCGTAAATTATAGAATGTATGCATCACTTGTTTAAAGAAATCATAATGGTATAACATCTTAAATTATTCGTTCATGATCGGCTTTGGACATTTTCCATTTTCCAACTTTTGTTTTTTTTCTTGATTGAACATCTATTAACTTTATGCATGTCGCACATACCAAATGACTATATTGACAACTTATGACATCTGACTGATAGTCTTGAAAGTGAACATGACTATCAATTTGATGGGTTTCTTGAAAAAAATAGTCTTTCAATACGATGGATCCTCTTTCATATATAAAACCATTATCATCAAAATCTTCTAATAACTTCATCTTTTGTTCTGTGCATCACATCAAATAATATTCCATGTTTTCAGTGTTGTCTACAGGTGCAACCATGACAAAGACATCTCCTGCAAATAATTTGATATGTTCCAACAAGTAGTTTGTGTTAGATTAGCACACATGCATGTGCCATTAAACTCGTCTACTATATATATAAATTTTATATATCCAACTTACAAGTACATCTACAAGTTGTTTAAATATGTCACAAATATATTTTCAAACAATTGTAACATAAAAATTAGCTTCTCTAACAAGATCATAAACTCTATCACCATCAACTGACACTATAGTTTCATTTGATTCCATCTCCTCTGAGCTTGCAAGTGGCATTTTCCCTTTTATATTAAGTTTGGTATGTCTCCAAGTTTTAACATATTCCTCATTTTTCATTTTCACAAATCTCTATGGATTCTACGTCCTCTCTGAAAACTGAACAAAAACAAGACTCATTTCTTCTATCAAATGTAAACACATTTTGATAGTGCTTTTTTTTAACTGTATTTATTTTTCATGTCCCATGTATTGTACCGACTTCATATGGGATTGATCTATTTACGTCTTGGATTCCAACATACCAAAAAAACTTGCGCAAGATAATAACTTTTTAACTTGAAATTTCTCAAGATCATATAAATTTGATCACATGAATAAAATTATCATGTGTACATGTGTAACATGTATATATAGACACACCTATGCACATCCCTTGACATATTATTTTCATGGCTTAGCGCCATTTTGCACCATTCAACAACTTGATCAATGCATTCAAATCAATCGGCATGAGGGTTCATTTGATACCTTTGAAGTGCTCATTTTACACATGCCCCTGCATTGTCGTGCTCTCATTTTCCATGACCAGTCTCAAAAAAATTCCAACAATGTGTAATGTTAGATTTATTATGAAGACAACACAACCAATAGAATAATCGTGAAGATTTGAAATGATCCGCACACCCATCTGACCATATCCAATGTTGATCGAATATGATCCTGCGTTCTTTCAATGAATCATAAAATTTATCAAAACAATGTTGTACATAATGTGTGTCGTGTGCTCGATCATCACTTATATAAAATTGATATTCTTTAATAACATATCGATTGTCATTGGTGCTTTATATGTTATCAAGAATTCGTTGAGCATGTCTATATAGAACGTGGACAAATATGGTGACTTGATCAAAATGATAATAGTCACTCTGCATTTCTTTTTGTGCAACAAATGTGTAATTCTCTGCAAAATCAACTACAGACAAAATTTTCCTTAGTTGAAACACTTCATGGGATTTTTGAATTGTAATTCTTGCCATCGATCTCTATGTCAATGCTTGGTGTATTTATAAATTTCTTCCTCAAAATTCTTCAAAACATCTATCACACAGATTTTATCTACTTTCAAATCAATCCTTTTGGAAATAACATTTGAAGAATGTGGATTCGTGTTGTTGATATATTCATATTTCTTCCAAATGTATGTTATATTAAAAAATCATTGATCATTCATATCAACAGGATACTTTGAGTGAAACAAATTTAAATTTCCACAACGATCACATTTCTTTCCACCAACACATTTTTTTGGGTAAAATAATTCATACCTTCTCCTTCACATAAAATTTCACATATAAAAGCACGAAATGTGGAAGGAGGAGGTGAGACTGACCATAACGTTTTACCAAATCAAGAAAAGTGTTGTAATATAACTCAAATTCCACATGATAATGACAACAACAAGTGTCACGAACAATGATGGGTCTAACAAACCATGGTTTTTGTTGTGCAAATGTATTGATGGAAAAAATTCTTTGTGCTCTTCTTTTAACTTGTTGAACAATTTTATTTGTGTCATTGAAAATATATGTTTTGGATGTTCTTCATATTGTTTTCGTGTTATTCTTCATCACAACACATCTCTTGTATGTGGTGAACCACGAGATTCTATCAACCAAAAATTATGGGACGATTATTTAACATTTTATGAAAGTCTATCTTTGTAGGGTTTTCTAGAAATCATTGTCCAACAAGCAAGTTAATCATTTGCAATCAAAATTTTCTATGTTTGTACAATGTTTTCATCATTTTTTCTATGTGTTGTGTCAAACGATCTTTTATATTGCTAGATGAAACAACTGTTGTTTGTATCACTCTACCTGCAACACTGACATCTTTTTTTCAAGATTTTCCAAAAGGTTTTAATACACTAGTTATATTGTCAACGATATTATGTTTCGCCTTTGTATCTTTTGTCGACTTTTGAATACTCAATAATGATTCAACTTCTTTTAAATTTCTTGACTTTATTAGACAGAGTAAAAGTTGAGCTTCTATTGTTACTGATTCATCTTTGAAAAAAGTATTATACATATTCTTAGTTCGATATCTTATATAATGCTTAAAGCTTCTTTCTTCCCAAATTTATCAGTATCAACATTTTCTAATATTTCATCATCAATGTTGATAGATTCTCCCACATATTTCAATTTAAAGTTTATATTAAAAAACAAAACCTGAACATAAATTCACTAAACTATATACAAGTGTTCATCTTGTATTATCTAAATTTATGTACATGCCTATAGGTGATTCAACTTTTGCTTCAATTTCTGTTTCAACGACTTCATCGACGTTATGATACAAATCTATTTATGTTTTTTGAAAACCATCAAATCAGAATTACAATCAATTATATTAAACAATAATTTAAATTTGAATTCTATACTTTTAATATAGACAATATGTGCATGCATACCTGGTTGGACTTCTTCTCGTTGAAAATCTATATTTACATCATTGTTTCTTTCTTCAATATCTACATGTTCTCGTTTATTTCTCCAATAATTGTTTTTCCTTTGTTCGTTATGGTGAGTTTCGTCTTGAGTGCGATCAAATTTTCTCTTGCACAAACTTTTGTTTCCCATAAGTATACTTATCTGTAAAAGTTTTTAAAAAAATCAACATTTCAGAATAGTCTTAGAAAAACTTCATTGTCATGAAAATTATTAAAAAATAATATCAATAATTTTATGTACAACAAAGGCTTCACCTTGAAAAAATGTTTAACAAAGCCTTCACTTTGAAAAAATGTTCAACAAAGCCTTCACCTTGAAAAAATGTTCAACAATACCTTCACTTTCAAAAAATGTTCAACAAATCCTTCACCTTGAAAAATTGTTCAACATTTAGCCTTCAATATATAAATTGTTATTCCAATAAAAGCTTGAACTTCAAAAAAATAAACTTTTTTTTTTGCATTCAAAACATCAACTACCTTGTTCAGAAAAATGAAAAAGATGATTTGAAACTTTGTTTAGGTGCTCTACAAAACCATGAAACAAGCGAGTGAATTGTGTTAAATTGGTTTGGCCGAAAGCGTATTTATAAGATTTGGTGCCAAGTGAAACAAAATGATATGTCTTTTCATTGTTTCCAGCCGATGGAATTCTCTCACTCACCTTTCGGTTGAAAAATAATTGTTTTTGCCAAAAATCTAGGAAACTGTTTATTTTTTACGGATTCCATTAGAATTACATATTTCGGCTGAAAAAGCTTTATTTCGACTGAAAACCAGCGAATGGGATTGTTTACAGGAACCCGAGAATTCCCTCTAGCTTACCTGAACTTTGGAGGTTGCGAACTCCTGCAAATACTCAGAATTTTGTTTTGAAATTGATACCAACATTTGCAAAATTGAATCTACTTTCAATGGATATAACTTCTTTTCATTTTCATTATTTTTATCTAATTTTATTTAATTTAAAAAAAATCACTGTATAATATTTTCATATGACATTATGATTCAGTGAAATGAAATATACGTGTCTTTGAAAATACACAGTGGAAAATTTAGAAAAAATTATATTCAGGATCCTTAATTTTTTTTTTTCAAAATGGTATTTTTAGATTTTAATTTTAAGTAAAAATTAAGATAGATACAAGGTGGGGGAAAACATGTGTTTAAAATCTGCAATGTTTTCAGGTTGGTCAACTTAAAAAAATTCTAGAAATTATAGTATGCATCTGTTAGATTCAAAATTATATTCATAATAAAATAGAGTCTCGGTAGATTGTTGCAGTATATTTCGTTTGTCAAAAAAAATAAAATTAATAATAGATACATTGTTGGGGGCCTGGGGGGGGGGGGGGGAAAAA
>JASDQU010735260.1:0-11019 GCA_032191745.1 Picea mariana
CTTAAGCTCCTATTTGGAAAGGGACATTACAGTCCTCCCTTCCCAAAATTGCTTGTCCTCAAGCAATACCAGTCCAAGGTGCTGCAACACCTGCTCGCTCTCCCAAGTGACGTTCTCTTCTGAAAGCCCTCTCCATCTGATCAAACACTCTCTGATGAACCTGCTCCTCAGTTTCCTCTCTTGAAACTCCAAAACCTCCTCCAGAACTAACTCCAACTATCCCTCCTCATCCAACAGGGGAAGCTCCTCTGATGTGATAATGAATTGTCCCACTGCCTTTTTTAGGCAAGACACGTGGAACACGTTATGAAACTTTCTCCCCTATGGAAGCTCTAGCTCGTAAGAAACCTTGCCTACTTGGTGCATGATCTTGTAAGGACCATAAAATATGGGCTTGATCTTCTCGACCCCACTCTTCTTTAGATATGACTATCTATAGGGTTGGAGTCTCAAGAAAACCAAATCTCCTACCTCAAAGCTATGCTCTACCCATGTCTGTCCGCACTTATCTTCTGTCAGTTTTGCGCAGTCTACAGGTTCTCTTTCAATAACTTGAGAATCTCCCGACTCTCTATGATCCAATCCTTGGCCTTGGGAGCTCTTCTCTCCCCAAAGACCAAGTCTACCAAATTGGGAGCATCATATCCATACAATGCTCAAAAGGGTGTCATACCAATGAACATGTGGAAGGTGGTGATGTAGCAATGTTCTCCTAAATGTAACCACTTTACCCATGTTATATACTATCCTCCTACATAGTTCCTCAAATAACCTTCAACCCACTTGTTGACAATCTCGGTCTGCCCATGTTTCTAAGGGTGATAGCTGGTTCTAGGTGTCAACTATGTCCCCACCAACTGAAACAACTCTCTCCAAAATGTCCCTATGAACTAACTATCCATGTCACTGATGATGTTCTTCGGCAACCCATGAATTCTGAAGACCTCCCTGAAGAAAATATCGGCTACCTGAAATGCACTATTCGTTTTCGGTATGGCATAGAAGTGATCAAACTTGGTCAATCTTTCGACCACTACATAGATACAGTCCTTACCCTAGACCTTGTGTAGATCTGTCATGAAGTCGATAGATATACTCTCCCATTTCTTCTCTGGAATGGGGAGTGGCTGAAGTAGCCCTGATGGAAGAGCATGCTTTGACATGTTCTATTGAAAAGTTACACACTCACTGATGTGTTTGATAACGTCCTATTTGAGGCCCTTCCATGAGAACCTCTCTCTGATCTATTTATAGGTTTTGAAAAAACCCTGATCACCTGCTAGAGGTGAATCATGAACTACTGTGAAGATCTTCTTCTTGAGCCCTGAATCTGACACCAAGTAGACTCTATCCTTGTAAAATATGACATCGTCAATGACCCTATATCGGCCATGTTTTATCTTCCCATCCATCACCTCACAAGTAAACTTGTTCTTGGAATATTCCACTAACAAGTGGGATTTCCAATCTACTGAAATCTCCATCAAAGAACATGTCACAGGTCTCCTCAATAGTGCATCGGCCACAATGTTCTTCTTACCCTTGACATAATCTATGTCAAAGTCGAATGCCTATACCTTCATCACCCATTTCTGTTGGTGCTCATTGAGGTCCTTCTGCTCAAGGAAATACTTCAAACTGTTGTGATCGGTCTTGAACATGAATTTGTTGCCCACCAAATATTGTCTTAACTTGGTCAAGGTATGCATGATTGCCAACATTTCCTTATCATAAATGGAGTACAACCTCTCAGGATGACTAATATTCTAGCTCTCGAATACAATGGGGTGTCCTCCCTACATCAAAACTCTATTGATCCCTTCACTGGATGTGTCACACTCTAGTACAAATGGCAAGATGAAGTCTGGTAGTGCCAACACTGGACAAGTTCCCATGACTTCCTTCATGTGATAAAAGGATTCCTATGATTTATCAGTCTATATGAAGGCTCCATGCTTGGTAAGGTCTGTCAGCGGTGCTCCAAACTGAGAAAAACCCTGGATGAATTGCCTATAATAGCTACATAGCTTGAAGAAGCTTCTCAATTATTTCATGTTCTTGGGCATCGGCCAATCTAGAATGGCCTTGATATTCTCTTGGTGCACCTGTACCCCTTGTGCACTGATGATGTGGCCTAAGTAAAGAAACTATGTCATACTAAACTCACACTTAGACTCTTTGGCATATAATCATTGTGCCTCCATGATGCTCAATACCTCATCTAGGTGCCTCATATGCTCTTTCCATGACTGGCTATAGATCAAGATGTCGTCGAAGAAAACCAAGACTAATTTCCTTAACTGATCCCTGAATATATGGTTCATGCAAGAATGGAATGTAGCAGGTGAATTGGTTATCCCAAATGGCATAACCAGGAAATTGAAGTGTCCAAAATGACATTGAAATGTCATCTTCTCTATGTCCTTCTCTCAGATGCTGATCTGATGATATCCAAAGCATAGATCAATTTTTGAGAAGAAACCTTCCCCATGTAGTTCATCCATCAACTCATCAATGTGTGGGATAAGGTATCATTTCTTTATGGTTTTCTTGTTCAAGGCTCGGTAATCAATACACATCCTCATGGTGCCATCCTTCTTCAGAACTAAGACAACTGAAGAAGCAAATGGGCTACTACTCGGTCTAATGTGTCCCATCACTAGAAATTCCTTGATTGCCTTCTCTATCTCATCCTTGAACCTCCTAGGATGATGATAAGGGGGGGTGATCATAGGTTTCCCCCCTCCTCCAACTCAATGGTGTGCTCAAACCCCCTGTTAAGTGGTTTCCCTAGTGGAATTGACTCAAATACCCATTGATGTCATCCCAATAAATTCTTGATCTATGTATGGTATTGTTGTCGACCTTCTGAATCCTTCTGAGTAGTGATCAAGCATTTTGCGGCATATGCTACCTCCCCATGTATGAATATCCTCTCCATCCTCTTGGCTGAAATTGTCCTAGGTTCTCCTGTCGACACACCTCTTATAACAACCTTTATCCCATCCTGATCTATGAATCGCATTTCCAAGGTTTGGTAGTTGGTAGTGATTTTTCCCAAGGTAATCATCCACTGAACTGCTAACACCACATCTATGTCTGATAGGTCAACCACATAAAATGTGTCTCTCACTGTGCAGTTTCCTAACTTCATCTCTAAGTTTGGAACTATGTCTAGACACTCCACTGTGTGGCCATCTACTACTGCAACATCAAACCCGTCAAACTCCTATGTCTGAAGTGCCTGTCTCAATACTAGTGAAGCGTCGATGAAGTTGTGGGTGGCTCCACCATCTATCAGGGAGATTTCCCATTGCCCCTGAATAATCCCTCTGATATGGATGGTATCATACCTGGGAACACTAGAAAGGGTCACTATGACTCCTCCCTTTGTTGGTTTTCTCCTGTTATCCTACTCTGGCTGTTGTGGGACTACTGGAGGATGGGGTCCTGCCGATGTCGATGGTCTACGAGGAGGATGATCCTCTGCTAGTGTTGAATCCTCCTCTAAACTAGTGGATCCACTATCCTGCTCATCCTCATCATTGTCCACGCTGTCTGCTGCTACCTCAATATAATGAATCTCTCCCTTACCCATGCACTTGTGGCCTGGGACCCAAGGATCTTTGCAGCTGAAGCAAAGATTCTTCCTCATAATATCTTTCCTAGTCTCATCATCCAACTTCTCCTTTCCCTTCCATTCTCTCTGGAATGTCTTCTTGTCTCGATCCCTCTGGGGCACAAATGGTTTGGAGAAAGTTTTAGTCTTTGGCATCGAGTCTACCATATCTTGAGTGTGAAGGATGGAATTCTGCAAAGTGGGAGGCCTATATTTCTTCACCCATCCTCTCAAAATCTCTATGATTCCTTCTGTGAATAGCATGATCAGCCTGGGCTCTGATATATCTATCGCTGCCATGGCTACCTGCTGAAACTATGTGATGAATGCCTCTATTGTGATAGTTTGTCTCAATTGGGCTAGATCCATGAAGTGTATCTCGGGATCCTTTCTATCAAACCTATCCATGAGCCTATCTATAAACTCCCTATAGGAGGTGATGCAACTATGACCCAATGCCACCAGTCCATGATACCACCACTCATGTTCCTCACCCTCCAAGTTTAAGGTCGTGAAATTGATGGCCTCTGTCTCAGTCATCTAGTTTAGCTTGTAATATGTGTCTAGATTTTGTACCCAAGCTCTGGCAGTGTATTTGGATGATCCGTCGAAAGAAGGGATGGTGAGTTTCCCAACTTTTCATATGAAATCGAGATTATGTACCTACTGTTGTTGTGGTCCTCCCCTCTACGGCTCTCTGGGGAGGTTCCTGAGTCTGAGTCCATAGTACTCGACTAAGGTAATTTCCTAATGGAAGACATGACCCAATTCTACATACTCCCTCCTATACTTTGCAATATCATCTACATGAGTGGGTGGCCTCTGTGTTATCAGTGGTGCTGCTACTACCAGGGGTGCCCTCTGGAAAATGGGAAACAAGGGTCTAGGAATCCTACTCGTAGAGGTGTATGTACGAGAGAGTGACTGGGGTCTACTTCTTGCTTCTGAGTTCCCCTGTGCTGCATGCGAGGCATGTGTGTCTGGGGTGTCCACTCTAGCCAATATATCAACCACCTGTTCCAAGGACTGAGACATGGTCCATTGACTAGCTAACATATCATTGATAACCTGCATGAAAATTGTCTTTGGATCTATAAGGGCCTTGCCAGTGCCCTCTAGTCACTCATATATATCTCCTGGCATCCTCTCTACCTTGCGCTCAGCCTCACACTCTGCCCTTCTCTATACTTCTTTGTGTACCTCTTCCTCTTCCTCTGAGATTGAAGGAAAAGGGGGGAAATTAGGCCTATGCCTTCTTTCCTTATGCCTTCTATAAGTGACATATTCGTCACCTATGTGTTCACGACCCTCTGGGTCTTCTATTACACTCATTGTCTTTAGTCACAGGCTAGCAGGAATAAAGATCTGATACCACTGTAATGTTCTTGACTTGGGCTAGTCTAGGAAACACTGCTAATGTGTGTGTAGGATCAAAGGTTTATAGCATATAAATGATCATACAAATAATAAAAGCGACAAAGGAATGCAAATTTTGTATTATGATATCTCTCTGGATTACAAAATGGTTGAATGCAACTGAATAAACTAAAAATACTCGACTAGATCAATAGACAAAGGATCTTATCCGGAATACAAATAAGAAACTAAAATATAATACACAGAATATGGGAGCACTGCAGAATCAATGAATGTGTTGGGAAGATGGAAGCTCTGATGGTAACTGCTGGAAGTCTAGAAAGTTCACCCTGGGAGCTATACTTCTTGAAATGGTCTGGAAATTGTTCCAAATGATGCACCCTATTCTAGTCCTCAGTAATGTATCTGTTGGACCCCAGATGGATACCCCTGGGGGAATGCGCCCCTCTTCTTCTGGAAAAATGCCTCCTAGTGATTCCACCATCAGAATCGGATGAGATATGTCTCAAAATGACTGCCTTGGTCTACTGGGAAATGGGTCGAAAGGATTTCCCTTAATCTGGTCTGATGCTCGCTCTAGAACCCCAAATGTGCCTGCCAAAAGTGTCACACGTCCAAGTCTGGAAAATGCATCCCACTTGATTCATCCATTAGAATCTGATGAGGAACCAGGGAAAATATGCACCTTTCCCTCCTCTAAAATGGGTTGGAGGGAAATATCATAATTCTCCCTGGATGGGATAAGTCGACTAAAAACCCTCTCAGAAGCTATGCCCTCATTTTGGATTAATACACCCTTGCTGAACACTGTGTAACTACTACTGAATAATGATGGAAGACCTGAATGATATTCCCTGTGACTAGGGTGTTTCTCTCAACACCAAAATCAACCAACTGGTGTCTTCCTCCTGGAATTCACTAAACTATCTCTCCTGAGATGCGCCTCTTCTCCTCAATGACAAGTCATAATCTGCATAATAATGAATTAGGTCACTAATCCTTCCTTTATATCTTTCCAAAACCCTAAATCATTGTTGAAACCCTAATTCACTATTGAATTCCAAAACCCTAAATCACTACTGAAACCCTAATTCACCATTGACTTCTATTTTTAGCTCATAATGACTTAAAAGCACTTTTAACCCTTTTTAGCTCAATGTCACTTTCTGAATATAACATTGGTGACTGAAGTGACCTCTAGTGACCCTGTTTACCCCTTTCTGGCCCTGGCTATAGTCTAATGATGTGGTTTAGACCATTAAGCCTCCTCTCTTGAGCTCCTATTTGGAAAGGAACATTACACAAGATTTCTAGGAAATCTTCATCGGACAGTTGAGAAAGATAGATAAAAAGCTTGGAATGACAGGAATATTAAGTCCAAAATATTTCTGAAAGGGCATAAGTTACTACTCTATGAAAACTGATATGAAACATCCAGGCAAGTTGTGCATGCATTGGTTGGCCCCATTCATAGTTGCAGAAATCCAACAATATGGTGCAGTCAAGCTAGTGCAACTAGATGGTATCCTTCGGTCAGGATGGGTGAATGGTGCCCTCCTGAAACCCTACATTTATCACGCTTGAGCCAAAGCACATTTTCTCCAGTCCAAAGGAGCATGTACAATAGTTATATTTTCATTTCCTACAATTTCTTTAATTCAGTTAATAAACGGTGGAGTATGCATTTAATGTGCCATGACATATATTATTTTTCAGTATAAACACAGCGTTTTCACAGAAATTCTTACTCAGCCACATAGGATCAGAAGAGCCACCATTACATTAAATGAATTCATTTAATATGACGGGTACCCCGATTGTGGTCAGAGCGAGGAAAAATCTGAACTAGATCACAACCCTTGTGCCACATGCATCTAGTCCAATCATATGCTTTATGAGAGCCACCATAACCTATCATAACTTGTTTTTAAGCCATAAAGGAGTGATACGTGCAGATGCCATCGATATCCTCAATGTGCTTCTCAATTGTTAAAATGATAAGCCCCCCATATCGACCATGTCCCTATCATTTTGTTCATTAAAATCCAGTTGATAGATTCTACCCCTTTATCCGTCCCTTCAGAAGCCTAAGCCTACAATTATGTTTATGTCCTAATAATGAGTTTCTTTATGTGCTCTTACAGAATCTTTCCAGCGATCCATTTATAATACCCCATGAACGCATGGAGAGATAATCATTGTTTTTTGTTAGATACCCTTTGATTTTTAATTTTCTGCAATCGTGCGTATCCTGAGAGATTTTTCGTTTCCTGTCATAAAGGAGAACCTAGCTTACCCAACTTATCAACACTTTAGAGCTATAATTTTGAGAGAAACAGGAGGTTGGAATTCATCTCACAAAGAAGCAATCCCAGATGAACTATATGATCCTTGGATCGAGATCTTTGGGGATGTCAAGGGGAAGAAAGAGAAATTGAAACTTCTGGACCTGAATCTGATGGACCATGTATTGTTTCTGTTGATGAACATTGTCGTGTTCTGGGACTTGGTATTAGATACAATGGGAGGCATGCAATTTATTTCAAATCTTGAGTTCATCAACCTGTTCAACTCCACAATCATGCACCTCATGGATCTACCGATCTTCAGGACCATTGGCAAGGTTGCACGGTGCACAAATTTTCTGATAAGTCAAGTGCACGATATAATATTATTTCTCGACCAAAGATATATGATTCATGTGGCCGACATCCACTATCTCACCGGATTATCTCATGAGGGTGAGGATGTGTCCAAAGGATTCCAAGGCCCGAGCAAGCATGGGAAGAATAAAGGCGAGGTTAGCCTATAAGAGAATTTCCACACATAGAGAGGCGGTTGAACAACAAAGATTGACCCAATCATTCCAAAAATAGTGTGGATGGCCTACTATGTAATTGTGAGAAAGGTCATGCATTCCTACTACAAGGGAATTCTTTCAGTAGTTGAATTCTATGCAAACGAAGTTGTATTCAATTGGTGCAACTACCTACTAGAGGAACTCCTGGTCACTTGTGAGGAAGCTCGAGAGAAAGGCGAAACTTTCACATATCGATACCTACTAGTAGTGTTTGCAATGTGGAAATGGAAGCCACCCATGGGAATAAAGTTAGCATCGATGGACAAAGTATGCTTGGAAAAAATGTTTGAGTCATGTCATGTAAGGCCAGATCAAGAGAATGTGGAGTTAAAGAACGTCGCCTTTGAAAAATGGTATACTCAGTTAATTGACACAACTCATTGATGGCACATACCACAGGATTTGTTGAACCTCAATACCTGTAACATAGCCTAATCACCACAATACCCTTGTCTATCTAAGGAATGTGAATCCCAAAGAATTCCACTCAAGGTTTCTCCCCTTCTACCTTGATGAGGAAGAATTTGATAAAGAAGCCATGTCTTGGACTAGTGTTAAGCACAATCCACGCAAATACAACATGTGCTACCTCTTCCCTGTAGAGATCCTAAAGAAAATGGGGCAGGAAGAAGGAGTAGGGCCAAGTTTCGTCCCAGTAGAGAAGAAACAAAAGGTCTAGATGCTGACAGACTTAGAAGACGAAGAGGATGCAGAACCTCTCGAATGCAAGAAGAGGACATTGATTATGTTTCTATAGCTTCCATACCAAGCCATGCTATCAGGTAAATATGTCAATAACATCCTCACCGCTACTTTCATAGGGGACCCCTTAGTTAAGAAACCCCGAACAGGGATTTCCCCTGCAAATATTTTGAATCCACAATTGATATTCTCGGCTATACCTCATACTAGATCAGTTTCTCTAATTGCTCAGAATGTGATCGATATCCAATATTATCTTGAGCCAGATACCACCGCATTCACAACCATCATCACTGAGAAACCTCCATCACCCCGACAAGCCCCATTGCCACTGCAAGACACCACCATTCAACCCCAACCCACTTCACCTAAGCCCATGTAGTTGGATCTCCATGACCCACATGAGAATGTACAAGAACGCATTACTCTGACCCCTGAAGCCTTGATCCAGTAAAACACTCCATTGGTACCCATTCAAGACACTCTTCCTTCAATGAAGATTCAAATTGTTCTGATACCACATGTTCCAAGCACTCAGAGTCCTCTCTCAATAGTCAATGTTGATATTCCCATCAACAGAAGAAGAATCCCATAAGTTTTGTTACAAAAAGAGACAAAAGCACATACGGTTCAAAAGGAACCCGAAACTTCATCGGGGAAGAGCGCAACATCTTTGCAATAAAAACTAGAACCAATCTTCCAGAACCCACAACTATGCATAGAACTGTAGCATCTTTTCCTGGCCAAGATAGAATCTTTTCCTCAATTTCGAGCAAAACTGAAGGCTAGACTTGCACATCAACTCCAAGGTCCATCCTCGGGAGAAGAAGAGGTGGATACACCCTCCACACGATCAATAGCTAGTGGAATTCCACTGCAAGTTCGAGTACCCTTGAATGTCACTACTTCATTGGGTGAGCTTGCCCAGTTACCAACAACATAGCTGGTAGGCATAATCAAAGCCTCAAGTGAGCAATTGGAGTAAAGGATCCAACAAGCTGAAAGAGAAGCAGAATTCTGGAAACAAGAAGGACTTCTTGTGAAAACACAATGAATGTAGGAGGAACACTCAAAGGTTCATGCAGAACATACACTGTAAAGGGTAAAGGAAAAAATCTTAGAGGCCTGGACGACAGTCAAGAAGACATTGCCTCAGGTGCCAAATTCTAGCACAACAAGTGATCCTATGGAGAAGATTGAATTAATTCATGTCTCTTGGTCAAAACTGCTAGAAAGAGAAGAAAATATCGAGGCACAACTATGAAACAGTAAGAAAGAAGTTGAATTGTAACCTAGGATTCTACAAGAGCAAATGGAGAAAAACATCCTGGAAGGGAACAATGCAAGACAAACCTTGCACAAACAGACTGCAAAATGCACAAAGATATTCATAGAGGTTAGAAATTGGATGGAAATCATTTCAAGGCACAACCAAACGTTGGAGGACTTGCACATGAAGATCCAATCGCTCAACAAAGAATATGCCTGCACCCTGGATCCGCTGGAACAACAAGAGAAATTTGACAAAATCCAGCAAGCGTACAATGAACTCAATTCTCTATATGAAGCCCAAACTGTGGCTAATAAGAACTTTGAGAGTTTCGACCTATAGTCCAAAAAACATATCTACATATGCATCAAGTGGATATCATAGTTGACTCATAATGGAACTCTTTAGTTGCATCAAATCCAAAAGAGTGCATCATAGTCGCCACTCAGTAGCTTGTTGCTAAAGCTTCACTTCTTTCTAGGAAGTGACAGGACAAGGTGGATAACTTTCAAGAGGTTAGGAGGAGAGCCCTAGAACTCTTACCTAAGTTGGGCCCTTCATTTGAAGAGTATAAAGCAGAACCATTCCAAGTTGGAAATGAAAGCAACTCAGAACTAGAAGGAAAGACAGAAAAAAAAAAGCCAACCCAGAGACCACGGAAGAGCTGAAGACTTGACTCAGGGCAAGTCAAGGATTATGGTCAGAGCCTATTGGGCCCTTCGTTTTGTTGAATATAATTTGCGCACAACACATTGTAGCTTAATTTTGGAGAATAGAATTTGCACAAGCTGCTGAGGAGCTGGACAATGGAAAAAAGAAAGAAACAAAAAGTGGTTGGAAGGACAAAACAACATCAACTTTGAGGAAATAAGTTGAAAAAATATCAAGAAGAAGAGAGAACTTCTGAGTTCTCAACTAGAAAACCTAAAAGATCGGATTATATATATGAGACTGATAGGATTGTAAAAGGGTTAATGGGTTGTAGTGTTGTTATTATTTTATAGGATGTTAGTCGAGAACTATTACTGTTATTGTTGTTGTTAGTACTTATGTTGTGACAAGAGTCACTGTTGTAATGGCTCATACTGTAGCATAGCTTATATTTGGAGATCTGGGTAAGAACCAAACGATCAATGTATCAGAGCTTGGCATCATTAATATAAGTGGAGGCCTAAATTTTGAATACATATC
>JASDQU010735260.1:14532-26488 GCA_032191745.1 Picea mariana
AGATATGACTATCTATAGGGTTGGAGTCTCAAGAAAACCAAATCTCCTACCTCAAAGCTATGCTCTACCCATGCCTGTCCGCACTTATCTTCTGTCAGTTTTGCGTCGTCTGCAGGTTCTCTTTCAATAACTTGAGAATCTCCCGACTCTCTATGATCCAATCCTTGGCCTTGGGAGCTCTTCTCTCCCCAAATACCAAGTCTACCAAATTGGGAGCATCATATCCATACAATGTTCGAAAGGGTGTCATACCAATGAACATGTGGAAGGTGGTGATGTAGCAATGTTCTCCTAAATGTAACCACTTTACCCATGTTATATACTGTCCTCCTACATAGTTCCTCAAATACCCTTCAACCCACTTGTTGACAATCTCGTTCTGCCCATGTTTCTAAGGGTGATAGCTGGTTCTAGGTGTCAACTATGTCCCCACCAACTGAAACAACTCTCTCCAAAATGTCCCTATGAAGTGACTGTCCCTGTCACTGACGATGTTCTTCGGCAACCCATGAATTCTGAAGACCTCCCTGAAGAAAATATTGGCTACCTGAACTACACTGTTCTTTGTCGGTATGGCATAGAAGTGATCAAACTTGGTCAATTTGTCGACCACTACATAGATACAGTCCTTACCCTGGACCTTGGGTAGATCTGTCATGAAGTTGATAGATATACTCTCCCATTTCTTCTCTGGAATGGGGAGTGGCTGAATTAGCCCTGATGGAAGAGAATGCTCTGACTTGTTCTATTGGAAAGTTACACACTCACTGATGTGTTTGATAACGTCCTATTTGAGGCCCTTCCATGAGAACCTCTCTCTGATCTGTTTATAGTTTTTGAAAAAACCCTGATCACCTGCTAGAGGTGAATCATGAACTACTGTGAGGATCTTCTTCTTGAGCCCTGAATCTGACACCAAGTAGACTCTATCCTTGTAAAATATGACATCGTCAATGACCCTATATCGGCCATGTTTTATCTTCCCATCCATCACCTCACAAGTAAACTTGTTCTTGGAATATTCCACTAACAAGTGGGATTTCCAATCTGCTGAAATCTCCATCAAAGAACATGTCGCAGGTCTCCTCAATAGTGCATCGGCCACAATGTTCTTCTTACCCTTGACATAATCTATGTCAAATTCGAATGCCTATACCTTCATCACCCATTTCTGTTGGTTCTCATTGAGGTCCTTCTGCTCAAGGAAATACTTCAAACTGTTGTGATCGGTCTTGAACAAGAATTTGTTTCCCACCAAATATTGTCTTAACTTGGTCAAGGTATGCATGATTGCCAACATTTCCTTATCATAAATGGAGTACAACCTCTCAGGATGACTAGTATTCTAGCTCTCAAATACAATGGGGTGTCCTCCCTGCATCAAAAATCTATTGATCCCTTCACTGGATGTGTCACACTCTAGTACAAATGGCAAGGTGAAGTCTGGTAGTGCCAACACTGGACAAGTTCCCATGACTTCCTTCATGTGATAAAAGGATTCTTATGATTTATCAGTCTATATGAAGGCTCCATGCTTGGTAAGGTCTGTCAGCGGTGCTCCAAACTGAGAAAAACCCTGGATGAATTACCTATAATAGCTACACAGCCTGAATAAGCTTCTCAATTATATCACGTTCTTGGGCATCGACCAATCTAGAATGGCCCTGGTATTCTCTTGGTGCACCTGTACCCCCTGTGCACTGATGATGTGGCCTAAGTAAAGCAGCTATGTCATACTGAACTCACACTTAGATTCTTTGGCATATAATCATTGTGCCTCCATGATGCTCAATACCTCATCTAGGTGCCTCATATGCTCTTTCCATGATTGGCTATAGATCAAGATGTTGTCGAAGAAAACCAAGACTAATTTCCTTAGCTGATCCCTAAATATATGGTTCATGCAACAATAGAATGTAGCGGGTGAATTGGTTATCCCAAATGGCATAACCAGGAAATCAAAGTGTCCAAAATGACATTGAAATGCCATCTTCTCTATGTCCTGCTCTCAGATGCTGATCTGATGCTATCCAAAGCATAGATCAATTTTTGAGAAGAAACCTTCCCCATGTATTTCATCCATCAACTCGTCAATGTGTGGGATAAGGTATCAGTTCTTTATGGTTTTCTTGTTCAAGGCTCAGTAATCAATGCACATCCTCATGGTGCCATCCTTCTTTAGAAATAAGACAACTGAAGAAGAAAATGGGCTACTACTCGGTCTAATGTGTCCCATCACTATCAATTCCTTGATTGACTTCTCTATCTCATCCTTGAACCTCCTAGGATGACGATAAGGGGGGGTGATCATAGGTTTCCCCCCTCCTCCAACTCAATGGTGTGCTCAAATCCCCTGTTAGGTGGTTTCTCTGGTGGAATTGCCTCAAATACCCGTTGATGTCATCCCAATAAATTCTTGATCTATGTATGGTATTGTTGTCGACCTTCTGAATCCTTCTGAGTAGTGATCAAGCATTTTGTGGCATATGCTACCTCCCCATGTATGAATATCCTCTCCATCCTCCTGGCTGAAATTGTCCTAGGTTCTCCTGTCGACACACCTCTTATAACAACCTTCTTCCCATCCTGATCTCTGAATCCCATTTCCAAGGTTTGGTAGTTGGTAGTGATTTTTCCCAAGGTAATCATCCACTGAACTGCTAACACCACATCTATGTCTGATAGGTCAACCACATAAAATGTGTCTCTCATTGTGCAGTTTCCTAACTTCATCTCTAAGTTTGGAACTATGTCTAGACACTCCACTGTGTGGCCATCTACTACTACAACATCAAACCCGTCAAACTCCTATGTCTGAAGTGCCTGTCTCAATACTAGTGAAGCGTCGATGAAGTTGTGGGTGGCCCCACCATCTATCAGGGAGATTTCCCATTGCCCCTGAATAATCCCTCTGATATGGATGGTATCATACCTAGGAAAACTAGAAAGGGTCGCTATGACTCCTCCCTTTGTTGGTTTCCTCCTGTTATCCTACTCTGGCGGTTGTGGGACTACTGGAGGATGGGGTCCTACCGATGTCGATGGTCTACGAGGAGGATGATCATCTACTAGTGTTGAATCCTCCTCTAAACTAGTGGATCCACTATATTGCTCATCCTCCTCATTGTCCACGCTGTCTGCTGTTACCTCAATATAATTAATCTCTCCCTTACCCATGCACTTGTGGCCTGGGACCCAAGAATCTTTGCAGCTGAAGCAAAGATTCTTCCTCATAATATATTGCCTAGTCTCATCATCCAACTTCTCCTTTCCCTTCCATTCTCTCTGGAATGGCTTCTTGTCTCGATCCCTCTGGGCAACAAATGGTTTGGAGAAATTTTTAATCTTTGGCACTGAGTCTACCATATCTCGAGTGTGAAGGATGGAATCCTGTAAAGTGGGAGGCCTGTATTCCTTCACCCATCCTCTCAAAAGCTCTATGATTCCTTCTGTGAATAGCATGATCAGCCTGAGCTCTAATATATATATCGCTGCCATGGCTACCTGCTGAAACTATGTGATGAATGCCTCTATTGTGATAGTTTGTCTCAATTGGGCTAGATCCATGAAGTGTATCTCGGGATCCTTTCTATCAAACCCATCCATGAGCCTATCTATAAACTCCTTATAGGAGGTGATGCAACTGTGACCCAATGCCACTAGTCCATGATACCACCACTCATGTTCCTCACCCTCCAAGTGTAAGGTCGTGAAATTGATGGCCTTTGTCTCAGTCATCTGGTTGAGCTTGTAATATGTGTCTAGCTTTTGTACCCAAGCTCTAGCAGTGTATTTGGACGATCCGTCGAAAGAAGGGATGGTGAGTTTCCCAACTTTTCGGATGAAATCGAGGTTATGCCCCTACTATTTTTGTGGTCCTCTCCTCTACGGCTCTCTGGGGAGGTTCCTAAGTCTGAGTCCATAGTACTCAACTAAGGTAATTTCCTAATGGAAGCCATGACCCAATTCTACATACTCCCTCCTATACTCTGCAATATCATCTACATGAGTGGGTGGCCTCTGTGTTATCGGTGGTGTTGCTACTACCAGGGGCGCCCTCTGGAAACTGGGAAACAAGGGTCTGGGAATCCTACTCGTAGAGGTGTATGTACGAGAGGGTGACTGGGGTATACTTCTTGCTCCTGAGTTCCCCTGTGCTGCATGCGAGGCATGTGTGTCTGGGGTGTCCACTCTAGCCAATATATCAACCATCTGTTCCAAGGACTGAGACATGGTCCATTGACTAGCTAACATATCATTGATAACCTGCATGAAAGTTGTCTTTGGATCTATAAGGGCCTTGCCACTGCCCTCTAGTTGCTCATATATATCTCCTAGCATCCTCTCTACCTTGCGCTTAGCCTCACGCTATGCCCTTCTCTATACTTCTTTGTGTACCTCTTCCTCTTCCTCTGAGCTTGAAGGAAAAGGGGGGAAATTAGGCCTATGCCTTCTTTCCTTATGCCTGCTATAAGTGACATATTCGTCACCTATGTGTTCACGACCCTCTGGGTCTTCTATTGCACTCATTGTCTTTAGTCACAGGCTAGTAGGAATAAAGATCTAATACCACTGTAATGTTCTTGACTTGGGATAGTCTGGGAAACACTGCTAATGTGTGTGTAGGATCAAAGGTTTATAGCATATAAATGATCATACAAATAATAAACGCGACAAAGGAATGCAAATTTTGTATTATGATATCTCTCTGGATTACAAAATGGTTGAATGCAGCTGAATAAACTAAAAATACTCGACTAGATCAATATACAAAGGATCTTAGCCGGAATACAAATAAGAAACTAAAAGATAATACACAGAATATGGGAGCACTGCAGAATCAATGGATGCGTTGGGAAGATGTAAGCTTTGATGGTAACTGTTGGAAGTCTAGAAAGTTCACCCTAGGAGCTATACTTCTTGAAATGGTCTGGAAATTGTCCCAAATGATGCACCCTATTCTAGTCCTCAGTACTGTATCTGTTGGACCCCATATGGATACCCCTGGGGGAATGCACCCCTCTTCTTCTGGAAAAATGCCTCCTAGTGATTCCACCATCAGAATTGGATGAGATATGTCTCAAAATGACTGCCTTGGTCTACTGGGAAATGGGTCAGAAGGATTTCCCTTAATCTGGTCTAATGCTCACTATGGAACCCCAAATGTGCCTGCCAAAAGTGTCGCACGTCCAAGTCTGGAAAATGCATCCCACTTGATTCATCCATCAGAATCTGATGAGGAACCAGGGAAAATATGCACCTTTCCCTCCTCTAAAATGGGTTGGAGGGAAATATCAGAATTCTCCCTGGATGGGATAAGTCGACTAAAAACCCTCTCAGAAGCTATGCCCTCACTCTGGATGAATACACCCTTGCTGAACACTGTGTAAATACTACTGAATAATGATGGAAGACCTGAATTATATTCCCTATGACTAGGGTGTTTCTCTCAACACCAAAATCAACCAACTGGTGTCTTCCTTCTGGAATCCACTAAACTATCTCTCCTGAGATGCACCTCTTCTCCTCAATGACAAGTCATAATCTGCATAATAATGAATTAGGTCACTGATCCTTCCTTTATAGATTTCCAAAACCCTAAATCATTGTTGAAACCCTAATTCACTGTTGAATTCCAAAACCCTAAATCACTGCTGAAACCCTAATTCACCATTGACTTCTATTTTTATCTCATAATGAATTAAAAGCGCTTTTAACCCTTTTTAGCTCAATGTCACTTTCTGAATATAACATTGGTGACTGAAGTGACCTCTAGTGACCCTGTTTACCCCTTTCTGACCCTGGCTATAGTCTAATGGGGTGGTTTAGACCATTAAGCCTCCTCTCTAGAGCTCTTATTTGGAAAGGAACATTACACAAGATTTCTAGGAAATCTTCATTGGACAGTTGAGAAAGATAGATAAAAATCTTGGAATGACAGGAATATTAAGTCCAAAATATTTCTGAAAGGGCATAAGTTACTACTCTATGAAAACTGATATGAAACATCCAGGCAAGTTGTGCATGCATTGGTTGGCCCCATTCATAGTTGTAGAAATCCAACAATATGGTGCAGTCAAGCTAGTGCAACTAGATGGTATCCTTTGGTCAGGATGGGTGAATGGTGCCCTCCTGAAACCCTACATTTATCACGCTTGAGCCAAAGCACGTTTTCTCCAATCCAAAGGAGCATGTACAATAGTTATATTTTCATTTCCTACAATTTCTTTAATTCAGTTAATAAACGGTGGAGTGTGCATTTAATGTGACATGACATATATTATTTTTTAGTATAAACACAGCGTTTTCATAGAACTTCTTACTCAGCCACACAGGATCAGAAGAGCCACCATTACATTAAATTAATTCATTTAATATGACGGGTACCCTGATTGTGGTCGGAGGGAGGAAAAATCTGAACTAGATCACAACCCTTGAGCCACATGCATCCAGTCCAGTCATATGCTTTATGACAGCCACCATAACCTATCATAACTTTTTTTTAAGCCATAAAGGAGTGATACGCGCAGATGCCATCGATATCCTCGATGTGCTTCTCAATTGTTAAAATGATAAGCCCCCCATCTCGACCATGTCCCTATCAGTTTGTTCATTAAAATCTAGTTGATAGATTCTACCCCTTTATCTATCCCTTCAGACGCCTAAGCCTACAATTATGTCAACTAGATTTTAATGAACAAACTGATAGGGACATGGTCGGAGGGAGGAAAAATCTGAACTAGATCACAACCCTTGAGCCACATGCATCCAGTCCAGTCATATGCTTTATGACAGCCACCATAACCTATCATAACTTTTTTTTAAGCCATAAAGGAGTGATACGCGCAGATGCCATCGATATCCTCGATGTGCTTCTCAATTGTTAAAATGATAAGCCCCCCATCTCGACCATGTCCCTATCAGTTTGTTCATTAAAATCTAGTTGATAGATTCTACCCCTTTATCTATCCCTTCAGACGCCTAAGCCTACAATTATGTTTATGTCCTAATCATGAGTTTCTTTATGTTCTCTTACAGAAGCTTTCCAGCGATCCATTTATAATACCCCATGAACACATGGAGAGATAATCATTGTTTTTTGTTAGATACCCTTTGATTTTTAATTTTCTGCAATCGTGCGTATCCTGGGAGATTTTTCATTTCCTGTCATAAAGGAGAACCTAGCTTACCCAACTTATCAACACTTTAGAGCTATAATTTTGAGAGAAACAGGAGGTTGGAATTCATCTCACAAAAAAACAATCCCAGATGAACTATATGATCCTTGGATCGAGATCTTTGGAGATGTCAAGGGGAAGAAAGAGAAATTGAAACTTCTGGACCTGAATCTGACGGACCATGTATTGTTTCTGTTGATGAACATTGTCGTGTTTTGGGACTTGGTATCAGATACAATGGGAGGCATGCAATTTATTTCAAATCTTGAGTTCATCAACTTGTTCAACTCCACAATCATGCACCTCATGAATCTACCGATCTTCAGGACCACTGGCAAGGTTGCACGGTGCACAAATTTTCTGATAAGTCAAGTGCACGATATAATCTTATTTCTCGACCAAATATATATGATTCATGTGGCCGGCATCCACTAGCTCACCGGATTATCTCATGAGGGTGAGGATGTGTCCAAAGGATTCCAAGGCCCGAGCAAGCATGGGAAGAATAAAGGTGAGGTTAGCCTATAAGAGAATTTCCACACATAGAGAGGTGGTTGAACAACAAAGATTGACCCAATCATTCCAAAAATAGTTTGGATGGCCTACTATGTAATTGTGAGAAAGGTCATGCATTCCTACTACAAGGGCGTTCTTTCAGTAGTTGAATTCTATGCAAATGAAGTTGTATTCAATTGGTGCAACTACCTACTAGAGGAACTCCTGGTCACTTGTGAGGAAGCTCGAGAGAAAGGAGAAAATTTCACATATCAATACCTACTAGTAGTGTTTGCAATGTGGAAATGGAAGCCACCCATGGGAATAAAGTTAGCATTGATGGACAAAGTATGCTTGGAAAAAATGTTTGAGTCATGTCATGTAAGGCCAGATCAAGAGAATGTGGAGTTAAAGAACATCGCCTTTGAAAAATGGTATACTCAGTTAATTGAAACAACTCATTGATGGCACATACCACAGGATTTGTTGAACCTCAATACCTGTAACATAGCCTAATCACCACAATACCCTTGTCTATATAAGGAATGTGAATCCCAAATAATTCCACTCGAGGTTGCTCCCCTTCTACCTTGATAAGGAAGAATTTGATAAAGAAGCCATGTCTTGGACTAGCGTTAAGCGCAATCCACGCAAATACAACATGTGCTACTTCTTCCCTGTAGAGATCCTAAAGAAAAAGGGGCAGGAAAAAGGAGTAGGGCCGAGTTTCGTCCCAGTAGAGAAGAAACAAAAGGTCTAGATGCCGACAGACTCAGAAGACGAAGAGGATGCAGAACCTCTCGAACGCAAGAAGAGGACATTGATTATGTTTCTACAACTGCCATACCAAGCCATGCTATCAGGTAAATATGTCAATAACATCCTCACCGCTACTTTCATAGGGGACCCCTTAGTTAAGAAACCCCGAACAGGGATTTCCCCTGCAAATATTTTGAATCCACAATTGATATTCTCGGTTATACCTCATACTAGATCAGTTTCTCTAATTGCTCAGAATGTGATCAATATCCAATATTATCTTGAGCCAGATACCACCACATCCACAACCATCATCACTGAGAAACCTCCATCACCCCGACAAGCCCCATTGCCACTGCAAGACACCACCATTCAACCCCAACCCACTTCACCTAAGCCCATGCAGTTGGATCTCCATGATCCACATGAGAATGTACAAGAACGCATTACTCTGACCCCTGAAGCCTTGATCCAATCAGACACTCCATTGGTACCCATTCAAGACACTCTTCCTTCAATGAAGATTCAAAATGTTCTGATACCACATGTTCCAAGCACTCAGAGTCCTCTCTCAATATTCAATGTTGATATTCCCATCAATAGAAGTAGAATCCCATAAGTTTTGTTACAAAAAGAGGCAGAAGCACATATGGTTCAGAAGGAACCCGAAACTTCATCGGGGAAGAGCGCAACATCTTTGCAATAAAAACCAGAACCAATCTTCCAGAACCCACAACTATGCATATAACTGTAGCATCTTTTCCTGGCCAAGATAGAAGCTTTTCCTCAATTTCGAGCGAAACTGAAGGCTAGACTTGCACATCAACTCCAAGGTCCATCCTCGAGAGAAGAAGATGTGGATACACCCTCCGCACGATCAATAGCTAGTGGACTTCCACTACAAGTTTGAGTACCCTTGAATGTCACTACTTCATTGGGTGAGCTCACCTAGTTACCAACAACATAGCTGGTAGGCATAATCAAAGCCTCAAGTGAGCAATTGGAGTAAAGGATCCAACAGGCTGAAAGAGAAGTAGAATTCTAGAAACAATAAGGACTCCTTGTGAAAACACAATGAATGTAGGAGGAACACTCAAAGGTTCATGCAGAACATACACTATAAAGGGTAAAGGAAAAAATCTTAGAGGCCTGGACGACAGTCAAGAAGACATTGCCTCAGGTGCCAGATTCTAGCACAACAAGTGATCCTATGGAGAAGATTGAATTAATTCATGTCTCTTGGTCAGAACTGGTAGAAAGAGAAGAAAATATCGAGGCACAACTACGAGACAGTAAGAAAGAAGTTGAATTGCAACCTAGGATTCTACAAGAGAAAATGGAGAAAAACATCCTGGAAGGGAACAATGTAAGACAAACCTTGCACAAATAGACTGCAAAATGCACAAAGATATTCATAGAGGTTAGCAATTGGATGGAAATCATTTCAAGGCACAACCAAATGTTGGAGGACTTGCACATGAATATCCAATCGCTCAACAAAGAATCTGCCTGCACCCTGGATCCGCTGGAACAACAAGAGAAATTCGACAAAATCCAGCAAGCGTACAATGAACTCAATTCTCTATATGAAGCCCAAACTGTGGCTAATAAGAACTTCGAGAGTTTAGACCTATAGTCCAAACAACATATCTACATATGCATCAAGTGGATATCATAGTTGACTCATAATGGAACTCTTTAGTTGCATCAAATCCAAAAGAGTGCATCACAGTCGCCACTCAGTAGCTTGTTGCTAAAGCTTCACTTCTTTCTAGGAAGTGACAGGACAAGGTGGATAAATTTCAAGAGGTTAGGAGGAGAGCCCTAGAACTCTTACCTAAGTTGGGCCCTTCATTTGAAGAGTATAAAGAAGAACCATTCCAAGTTGGAAATGAAAGCAACTCAGAACCAGAAGGAAAAACAGAAAAAAAAAATCCAACCCAGAGACCACAGAAGAGCTGAAGACTTGACTCAGGGTGAGTCAAGGATTATGGTCAGAGCCTGTTGGGCCCTTCATTTTGTTGAATATAATTTGCGCACAACACATTATAGATTAATTTTGGAGAATAGGAGTTGCACAAGCTGCTGAGGAGCTGGACAATGGAAAAAAGAAAGAAACAAAAAGTGGTTGGAAGGACAACGCAACATCAACTTTGAGGAAATAAGTTGAAAAAATATCAAGAAGAAGAGAGAACTTCTGAGTTCTCAACTAGAAAACCTAAAAGATTGGATTATATATATGAGTCTGATAGGATTGTAAAAGGGTTAATGGGTTGTAGTGTTGTTATTATTTTATAGGATGTTAGTCGGGAACTATTACTGTTATTGTTGTTGTTAGTACTTATGTTGTGACAAGAGTCACTGTTGTAATGGCTCATACTGTAGCATAGCTTATATTTGGAGATCTGGGTAAGAACCAAACGATCAATGTATCAGAGCTTGGCATCATTAATATAAGTGGAGGCCTAAATTTTGAATACATATCCTGTGTATTTAGTCCTAATGAATGAATGGAATGTTGTTATGTATTATATTTATGTCTAATATACCTAAATGCTTTTTTATGAATGGCAACACAACTCTATTTATTTATTCCTAGCTAGAAATTACTCATAACTATTACAGGTTTATTCTATCTTGCGCAAGACTATAGTGAGTCTTGATAACTCAGAGGTTTGTCTAAGTATTCTCCTTACCCTTCCCTCTCTTTCTTTTCTCAATTGCACTTCTAGTGAGACTTCTTCCCTCCTGGGAAGATGAAAATGCCAGCGCTCTAGACTACTTCGGTACCTTTTGTTGGTAACCTAAGAAGGACCCTGGTCTGAACACTTTTGCACCAACAAGCTGCTGAGGTGTTTGTTTCTTTTATTTCTTAATATTTGTATAAATAATTCAGTACGCCTGATAGAAAGGACCATTGACCTTAGGCAAAAAACAATTTTGCATTTATTGTATTGAGGAATAATTTCTACAATGAATAGTGAAGTTTCGTTGGATCCAGGAATTTGATTGGAACCATTGTGTGATCTGCAGTTATAGTGTGGATTGTTCTACATTCTATCGTCATTTTATCGATGTCCACTAAAATGTTCTTTTGACCAAGTTATCTTGTGAATCTTGACTATTTCTCTCATTGATTTCTCATTTTTTGTTTTTAAATCTACATGTTGATATATGCTGAATATTTAGTTCAATAATCAGTAAATTTGGAAGTATTTCTTAATAGCTAACAAGTATTTAACTGGTCATTTTCATGCATGTGTATCAACTATTATTAAGTATTTTCCACCTAATTATTTCTTGAATGAATATATGTTAGTTTATTTGTTATTTATTATCATGTTTTTTCTAAGAAGTTAGCTTTAAGAGAAACTGTATTATTCTACATTCTTTCTTTTACTAGATTGGTTAATTAAATTATTTATTTTACTCGATTGGTTAATAGAATTATTTCTTGTGAACCCTACAGTATTTAACAATAATTATATTCTAAAACCACGAAATTTTTTTCCCAAAAAATAGAT
>JASDQU010735262.1:0-17385 GCA_032191745.1 Picea mariana
CCAATACATAATTAGCCAATGCATCTGTTAATGTATTTAGACATCTAGGAATATGTTGATATTCAATGTGATCAAAATAACGTTCCAAGAGGCGAATTCGCAAATACACCCGTAACAAAGTAGAACTTCGAATAGAGTAGATATTACTTAACTATAGTACTACCAGCTGCGAGTCAAGTCGAACAACCAAATGATGAATTCTGAGCGAGATAGCATCAACCAATAATTCAATAATGGAGCTATACTCTGCAATGTTGTTGGTTGCACGGCCGAGGCACACACCTCGTAAAGATACAAGTTCGTTTGTTGCGGTATAAATTGCCCACGCAGCGGAAGAAAGGTTTCGAGTACTACGGCTAGCACCATCAGCGAAGCCAATATAGGGTAGCGAAGACTCGGACATCTGGAAATCAAACACAACGTCACATAAGGGCAGAGACTAGATAACGACAAAAGAAAACTATAGTAACACACACAAAGTATGATACATTAAAATGCAGGTACTTGTGCACAAATGATTTATGCATAGTACTTCTTCAAGTACAACCCATTTCTGGGTTCACTCAAAGGGATACCATCGTAATCGACCAACTCATATGATCCCTTTTCCAAAACTCGACGAACAATATAAGGACCTCGCCACATAGGTTCAAATTTTCCAGATTCTAACAAATCTTGATCCTGTTCATAGAGAAGAACAAGATCACCTTCAGAGAAAATGCGAGGCTTGACATGCTTGTCATATTGGGCCTTGACACGCTTTTTCTGGGCTTCTATTACTAGGGTGGCATCACGTCGAGTTTCGTCTAATCGCATAAGATGCAATAGACGTTCTTCTTCAATAGAAGTGTTGGGTAGGAATTCAATAGCTAGCTTTAGAGAGGGTATCTTGCATTCTATAGGAAGAATGGCTTCCACACCATAGACTAACCGAAAAGGCGTAAACCTAGTAGTGGACTTGACCAATGTTTGGTATGCCCACAATGCCAAAAACAACATTGTTTGTCAACTTGTTTTATGAATTCCTATCATCCGTCGAAGCATAGTTATGAGAACTTTGTTTATGGATTCGACCTAGCCGTTAGCTTGTGGATAATAGGGCATTGAGTTATCATGGCGAAGACCCAACTTCTTCATAAGTTCAGAAATCATAAAATTCCTAAAGTGTCTACCGTGATCAGTGACGATAGCTTGGGGACCACCAAAATGAGCTATGACGTGATTAAAAAGAAACAAAGCTGCAGTCTTTCCAGTATTTTCGAATGTCGGCATCGCCTTGGCCCATTTTGTAAAGTAATCAATGGCTACAATGATGTAACCATGCCCCCTGGTCGAGTGAGGGTGACATGTCATGAAATCGATGCCCCATTTCGGAAAAGGACCAACTGAGACCACAGGGTGAAGAGGAGCAGGATGTGACTGAATTTTC
Source organism: Picea mariana (assembly GCA_032191745.1). Classification (NCBI taxonomy): domain Eukaryota; kingdom Viridiplantae; phylum Streptophyta; class Pinopsida; order Pinales; family Pinaceae; genus Picea; species Picea mariana. The sequence goes on from JASDQU010735262.1 coordinate 1,430, forward strand.
TGATTATAGGTCTGGAAGGCATGGCATTTCTGAACGGCAGTAATGCAGTCGTTAAACAACGAAGGCTAAAAATACTCTTTACCGTCGGGGAATTGACTCAATTCCACAACAACCCGAGAGGAAATTCGGGTTTGGGATGATTCTTTGTTCTTTCTTCTTTGAGAGAGTGCCCAATTTTAGTCCTAGAGAGACTATACGAGGGCATGAAACCTCTCTCCCTGCATTATGCATATGGGCGAAATTGTTGCCGCGATAGGGGGGAGGGAGGTCCATTGAGGCCTTTGATGACAAGTTCTTTTCTTGGTGGGTGCGATAGATTCTAGTCATAGAGTACTACCCCTATGCCTTGATTTAATCTCCTAGAAACATGAAAATATGTAATATAATCAAAGCTTCATTCTAAGAGACATACCCTAAGGAACCATCGGTGTAAAGTAGGATCATGAACACAGTAGACTTTATTTAACTGAGACACAACCAAGTGAGCGTCTAAATAGACTCAGAGGTGAGAGATACCAAGTGACAAAGTGTCACGAAGCAACTCAATAACTGCACTGTATTTGGAGACATTTTTTTTGGTGTCACCTAAACATATACCTCCTAAAGATAGCAACTGGCCCTGAGGTGTAAAAATTACCCAAGCTACATAGGCAAGACTCTAAGTGTGCCAGCTAGTGCCATCTGCGAATCTAATGAAGACCTATGATTCACTTGACATCTGCCATAGTGACAAAAGATAACATCAAAAAATGACATGTCCATAAAACCAAAAGAAACCGAAAAGTAATAGTACAAAGACTATACATATGTTACAAAAATTTACCCAAGGTGACCTGCCTATGAGTAATACTTCTTGAGGTAGATCCCATTTCTATGCTCTGCCAAATAATTTCGCTCAAAATCTACCATATGATAAGCTCCCTTTTTTAGAACCTCTTTTATGATGAAAGGTCTGAACCACATGGGTTTGAACTTGCTTGCCCCCAGGGGGTCCTTATCTTGGTCATAGACCAGGATAAGGTATCCTTTCGAGAAAATCCAAGGATGAATGAACCAATCATACCAACACTTGACTTTTTTTTTGTGATCTTCATTAGCTAAGGCTGCATCACGACATTTTGCATTGAGCTGCTCGAGATATAATAAACAATCTTCAAGCGGTGAAGTGTCTGGCAATAACTATATTGCCAACTTTAAAGATTGGATCTAGCATTCTATGGGAAAGACTACTTCCAACCCGTAAACGAGTTGAAAAGGTGAGAAAATGGTCATAGTTTTAATTGAAGTTTGGTAGGCCCATAATGCCTAGTATAACATCAAATGCCAATTTGACTTGGCCGAACTGATAGTTCATTGTAGGATGGTATTAAGAGATTTATTGACATCTTCCACCCAACCATTCGCTTGAGGGTAGTAAGGTGACGAATGTTCTTGCTTCAACCCAAGATTTGATGTTAAATCAGTCATCATTGTGTTTTGAAAGTGATTTCCATGGTCAGTGACAATCTCTCTCGGGACGCTGAACCTTGCTATAATCTGGTTAAACAAAAAGAGGGCGACAGTCTCTCCATCATCTTTGAATGTTGGCATAACTTCGACCCACTTGGTGAAGTAGTCTACTGCTACAATGATATAACAATGCCCCCTTGCTGAAGGAGGGTTGCAAGTAGTGTAATCAATCCCCCACTTGGTGAAGGGGCCAATGGTGATGACGGGAAGCATGGGAGCAGGATGTGCCCTCATCTTCCGTGAGAAGATTTGACACGGGTGGCACTTCTTAACTAATGCGATACAATCTTTTATTAGTGTCGGCCAGAAGTAATTGGCTCGTAAAATCTTTTGGGTTGTTTCCAACCCAGACAAATGACAGCCACATGCTCCAGTATGGAAATCGTTAAGCACAATTTCCACTTCTTCATGAGTGAGGCACTGACAAAGGATGCAATCTACACCACGACAATACAGAGTATCTTTGAGTATGAGATAGTTCTTGGCCTGATGGTGTATATGACAACGCTCATCACGAGAAGCAAAGGTGGGGCACTTCAAAGTCTGGAGATAGACAAGTATATCTCCATACCAAGGGTCTGAAGATGCTATCAAAAACATGTCTCCTTGAATAGGCGACTCTTCGATCATAACACCACCTGATTTGACCGGAAGTTTTGAGATGAGTTTTGCAAAGACCAGTGACATTTTGGATTTCTTTGAAATGAAATCTAAGTCAAAATCCTAGAGGAAAACTATCCATCTACTGATATTTCCATCGATTACCCGTTGTGTCAACATGTACTGAAACAGATTCATAACGACAATGACAGTGGTCTTGCGAAACAAAATATAATGATGGAACCATTGGACAACATGGACTGCTGCCAATGCAAGTTTTTTGATGTGATAATAATTGAGTTCCAATCCAACCAGGCCTCAGTTCGAGTAATAAATCATATATTCTGAGAGCAACTCATCCTTCTGAACTAAGACCATGTCGATGGTCAATTCTGTAGCAGCCAAATACAATAAGAAATCTTTGCTATAATTGGGTGGTCGAAGTAGAGGGGCAGATGTGAGGGCATGTTTCAATGCTTCGAAGGAGCATTGGGCGGTTTCGTCCCAATGAAAAGGGACATCTTTATTTAGTAAACGCATAAATCCCTTTTTGATCTTGGCATAATTCGTGATGAAACGTTTCAAAAGGTTCAATTTTCCCTATAAACTATGAAGTTGAAGGATTGTACATGGGGGAGGCAACTGAACTATTGCCTCAACCTTAAGAGGATCGACCATGATCCCTATTTTTGAAACTATGAAACCTAGCAGACGACCTGACGTCACGCAAAAACTACATTTGTTGGGATTCAAACGAATCTGAAAGTAGCAATATCACTCAAAGATAAGTCAGAGGTGTGTGGGATGATCAGTTCTCTTATGAGATCGTGATTCTAAATCATCTAGGTAGGCCTCAACGATATGTTTGAGATCATGGAAAGAAAAAGACATGGCCCGCTGAAAGGTGGCTCCATCATTTTTTAAACCAAAAGGCATCTTACGATACACGAATGTAACCCATGGACAAATGAATTTTGTTTTGCATTGGTCTTCAGGTTTTATTTGTATCTGATTATATCCCAAGAAACCATCCATGAAAGAAAAGGCCTTGTAACTTGTGCATTCATTGACTACCTGGTCAATAAATGGTGTGGGGAATTTATCTTTGGGACAGGATTTGTTCAAATCACGAAAATCTATACATACATGAATCGTACCCTGTTTTTTATTAGCCGACATGGGGTTTGACACCCATTGGGTCAAATGGATGGGGTAGATAAAACCTTCCTTGAGCAGTTTCTCTACTTCAACCTTAATAAGTGTTGCTTTCTTAGGATTAACTAGACGAAGCTTCTTCCGAACCAGCTTAGCGTCAGGATAAGTTGTGATTTCATGTTCAACAATTTTTGGATCGATGCCTAGAATTTCCTCGTAAGACCAAGAAAAAACGTCGCAGAATTCCTTAAATAAATCCGTGTAGATTTGAATCTCTTTGGGGGAGCAGTCAGCTCCAATGAAAACATTCTCCACAACACCAGGGGTTCTGGATATGTTTATAGGTATAGTTTTGGTGATGGTTTCCATATTACCCTCGACATAAACAACATGTGTAGCCAAAGGATTGATAGGACAAGACCTATCTCCAGTCATAGTCTAGGTGAATTCCCCTGCTTCAATTCTACTTAACTCTAGGAGGAAGTAAGATCTGTGATGGAGATCATCCCAGGGTTTGTCTAGACTAGTCATTGCTTCAATGATTGCTTCATCTGAGGGCAAGACTAAGTCTAAATAATTTGTATCAACGAGGGAACCTTGAGCCCAAATAGGCTCTAGAATCGGATCTAACTCTTGTATGGGAGTTGGATCAGGGTCGGCGGAAGCTTGGTGGACTGAAGAGTATGCCACTTTTTCCATGGACAAGGGCATGGACATACCATGGTGCCCTGTCCCTTCCATCGTGGTCAATGGGGAAGGAAGAATCCATAGATTGTTAAAGTAAGTCGTGAAAAACGACAAAACTTGGAAAATCTCAACCTTATGGTGGTCAGATATGAACTTAACATCATCTTGAGTAGGTGGGTAATCGAAAGTATCCATCAAAGGTGGGAAGAAAACAACCCCTATGTTGACAACATCGGGTTGAGGGTTATCAATCATTGGGACCACAGATTCCCCCAATGAAGGGTCAAGATGGGAGAAAGACAACTGATCAATGGTCACGATCCGACCCTCATGTGGAAACAACAAGACCCAAAAAACTGTAGTGACTACTTCTTTCATAGCATAGTTCCAACTCCTCCCTAACAAGAGATTGTAGTCAAGAGATGGATTGACCACTTCAACGTTGACACACATGGTTTTCCCTCCTAACTGCACAGAAAAAGAGGGGATAACACCATGTGCTCAGAACGAATGACCATCGAAAGAGGTAAGAAGAGTAGGTGATGGAGACAAAGAGGGCTAACTAATGGCCTCCCAACATGCCAAAGACATTACACATGTTGAGGCTTTGTCATCAACCATTGTGCGGAAAATATTCCAAGTAAAAGTTTTTGTGGTGTAAGACACTACTATCTAGAATGCTACATGGTAAGGGAGATGAGGTTTTAAGTTGGTTGTATCAAGCATGATCGTACCTGGATTACAAGTCTCAGTGGATCCTAAAATGGCTAATAGAGCCTTTCTCTGGGAAGGGCAGTTTTGTTTGGAGGACTTCCAAAGAAGACATCGCACAAGGGGTTTGAGACAAATCCTCCACCACAGAGTAGTTTTGGGTAGCCCTTGCATTTGGGTTGTGAGAAGCTTTCTTAAACGCACATTCTGGGATGCGTGTTATGGTTTCACCCAACGTATTCTCGATCTGGAGAGGAAGAGATGGGGTTTTATCTTCTTTACCTTTCTCAATGGTGCTTGGCTTGCTGTAATCATGTGCTCTAGTCGATATATAGGCATCACCTTTCATCATATACACATTCCTGGATGCAGGATAATTTGAAGAGGGAGGGGGTCCTTGGCTACCCCCTTCCACACTTGTAGAGGATTGAGTTAGATTTTGGCCATGTTGAAAAGGGTTTGTTAACATAGTAGGCTGCTGCTATGACAATAACTTTTGGGCCTATGCAGGCCGAGGGCACTGGTGAGTCGGGTGGTCCTCCGTGCATAGATTACACGGATACTTCGACTTCCTTTTTTCAGTGTTTTCCCTGCCAACATTATTAGTGGGTTTCTTATCCTGCTTACCCTTCTTACGTTGTTTCTTCTTTCCGTCAGGCTGCTGGGTGGCCTTCGGACTTGTCGATTTCACACTGTGTACATCTGACATTTGGGTAGGGGGAGCAGCCAGAATAGTAATCTGGATGGTCGTTGTATGATGGATAGACAATTGTTGTAATTTTTTTGTGAGTTGTTCAATAGGCTTTGTTTGTGTTGAACCAACAATATCGTCGGCATGTAGTCCAACTCTCTGTCTGGTTTTATCAATTATTGATCTTGGCACATCTGGCAAGATCTCGTATAGTAGACTAGACTGAGAATAGATTAGCTCAAGCTGTTGAGCTCTCATGATTGCATCTTCTTCAGAAAACACTCCCGATGTTGCGACGTCTTTGGATAATTGTGGGACCAAAGACTTAAGGAACCACTCTAGCAGGAATGCTAGTGGGACTGGCACCTTAATTAAACTCTTTTAGCATCTCCATTCTCAGATGTGATCAAAGATATGGTTCACTTTTGTCTGTTCGAAATTGGATAGCGATTTTGTGACAGTGTTGTATCTCACAGGTAATTGGAAATGGTTTAGGAAATCCATTGCCAATTCACCGAAGGAAGAGTATCTTGAGCGATCGAGCTCGATGTACCATTTCGCAGCACTCCTAATGAGAGTGATTTGAAACAATCAAAACTATATGGAGTCATGTTTCAATGAATTAGACGAGCACCAAAGGTGAAAAGTAGTCACATGATCTCTTGGATCTTTGTCAGGATTGGCTTCGAACTTTAGTATGTCCGAAGGAAACTTCGTCGGCATAGGGGGCCAACATGGATCATGATGGATAGGGTCATTCAACAACCTTGTTAAGTATGGAAAATGCAAGGTTGCTAGGAAAGGTAGTTTGGGTTTTTGGTGATAACCATGGAAAAAGGGGCCTAGAGTTTGATTGGCACCAGGTTGCTAGGAAATGTTGGGTTGTTGGCTGAGGTTCTGGTAAAAACCTTGGCCATGACCAACGTACAGATTCTGTGTTTGAGGAGACATCATCGACTAATTCCTGAAATAGGACGTAGATGGCTAGGCATACATTACATTTGGAGGGCTTTGGGAAGGGTTTCTCCATGCCGATCCCATGGGCATAGGTACTTCACCTTGACCGGGGTTCCATTGGTTGTGAAAAGAGTTTCCCCCTATTGGAATTCCTGACGAGGAAACTAATACCTGCCAAGAATTCCAAGGTCTTGATGTAGAAGAAGTTCCTGGGTTTTCCCCCTGTGCAGGAATAGTACCCTGCATAGGATTAGGTTGTTCGTAATCGGGGTTTCCCACAGTCAAGAAAGTAGCTGATGAGAAAGCGTTGTTACCAAACACACCAAACAAAAAAAATGATGTTGAACCTACTAGCATATTATGTGATGGTATTCCTTGACTCCCTGCTCCAAATGAATTATGGTTTGTGTTCGGCTTGGTGGATTGCTAGTGGGCACCGCCGAGCAAAGGGGACGAAGGAGGTATATGACCTCCTCCATAAGGGAAAGTTTTAGAGGGATATGAAGTGACCCCCGTGGGTCCTTTTAGAGGAGCATTAGAGCTCCCTTCTCCTAGACCTAAAGTCTATAAAGTGGAGTAGGAGAGTACAGGGCTTGTACCTGAGCTAGGCATCCCGTATGAGAATGGAGGGTATGTCACACTCTGTGTGAAAGGAGCAGTGGCCACCGCCAAAGACAAGATCAAACCACTACTCGAGGTAGAGCTAGTTGAGACCATGGTGGCTCAGACTAACGATGGTGGGTTAGGAGGTGGAACATCCCCTGTGGTGACAACCATAGTGGGATTAGGATAATTACTAGAAGAAGTGGCAGTGTTTTTTTCCATTGCTGCCTGTGATACTATATGGCACTCGTAAGGATAAATATGTATGATTATGGGCGCCAAAAGATCAGTGGTTGGAGTTTTGGATGGACCAAGATCTTCTGCTCCAAGTTCTAAAATGGTTGGTTCCTCCGGATGCTGGTCGGGCATAGTTTCCTGTGACCCGGTTGCTTCAAAAGACCCTTGTTGGTATAGCTTTCGCATTAGCAGTGGCGAGGGTGAATCCAGTATAACTGGTGGCAGGCCAAGAAGACTTTGTGACTGACAGAGCTTGTGATCCTCCACTTTGTAAGAAGATCAAAGACAAACTAGGTCTTTCTATTCGTTCAAAAACAACACACACTAGAAAACGTCCCTATGAGATAAAACAAGAAATGACTAAACTATTTGGAAGAACAGTTACAACAACCAACACTAGACAAACTTACTGATGCAAGTGCAACTTGAACACGGAAGCACCCTCTGGGTATACTCTGCAAAGTGTGGCCTGATGTCTATCCTAGGTACCATGGTCTACCCCCGTAGTCACCTGTGTAAGTCCCTAAAAGAATGGCAACTAGGTTGTTAGTGCATGAATAGTCACCAGGTGTGTACAGTCGAAATTCGGGTGGACCACAATGAGAAGGGTATCAAGACTGAAACCTGTCAAGGGTATCGAAAGCAAGTGGTCTGGAATACAACTGAGGACCTTGAATGGATTCGAGACCCACGAAGCTCTGTGGCAAATGAAATCGACGGAATCCAAAAACAAGCCCTCTATATGCGTTCCCCACTACGCTTGGTCTGGATTTGGAGGGTTTATCTCCGCTACCTTTCCGCACGCGACCTTCTATTAGCCCCTATGTTAGAGGGGAGTCATGTATAACTTTCACGATACTAGACTTTTAACACTCTCTAGCACAGACTCTTATGTATGTTTTGCAGCCTTGAAGAGTTTCCTCTCCAACCTAAATCAAGGCTCTAGCCTAGACTAGTTGATGGACCCTACAAACATAAAGTCTAGTTGATTTTAATTAATCGTTAATTTTTTATGGCTTGTATTAAGTCAAAGGTTATCAAAGTGAAACTAGTGATGTTTTTAAAGATGAAAGAAAAGATAAACAAAAAGATGGAAACAAAATAACTTCTTCTTGACACAATTCTTAATCAACTTTTCAAACTAAATTTTTTTCTAAGATCTTTGAACAACAAACTCAAAATAGGATTTTGCTCTACTACGAGCTACTTATTTTCCTAAGTAAACAACCAAGAACTTATGAAAGCATAAAATTTCCTAGTTATTTATGCAAACCAACAACTACTTAACCAAACCAAGAAATAAAAAAGTTTTTCTTATTTTTTATTTAATACTCACAAAGCAAAAAGGAAAAATGATGACAAGTAAAGACCAAGAAAAATTCTGGCCTAAATGAAGATCACAAAGAGTTACTGACAATAACACACAAGATTATGAAAGCAAACTCTCACACTTGTCTAAAAACCCTATGAAAGGAAAAACTTGAGGAAAACGTTTTAATGAAAAAGAAAGATATTTCTATGATCAAACCTAAGTTTTAGACTGCTATGACAGAGACCAAGAACACTGAGAGGTATAACTCTTGACAAGGAAAAGGATGGTTGCCTCTCCTTAAACAAAAAATTTCTCAACAGGCACGCTGCTGACAGTTCAACAGCCAGTGTGTGCACGTGAGTTGTGTAAGGTCAGGGTGCATGTACATGCATACAGACCTTATGTAGGCTGCGTGTACCTCTACAACTCTTCAAAAATAAAAATACAAGAAATCAAGGACCGGCAGATACTACTAGTATTGAGAACCAAACTCTCTTGAAGACTCAGAAACTTACTTTGTCAGAAAAGAAAAACAATTCAAGGAAAATTTCATAGAACAAAACCAATCCGAGGTGATACATAAGCTACAAACTGCAAAAACAGAGACCATAATGAGTTCCAGAAAATCCTTGAGAAGGATCACTTCTGATAGGGGAGAGGATGACTGCCTCTTTAACCAAAAAATATTCTGAACTCAGACACGCAACTGACACTTCATCAGCTAGCATGTGCATACAGGCTGTGTGAAGGTAGGGTGCATGTACATGCATGCATGCCTTATACATGTCACATGTACATTTGTGACTTCCCGAAAAGAAACTGTAGCCAAGCAAAGAATGTAGGAAGTACTGGTATGGCAGACCAGAATCCCTACTAGCTTAGACTCTTGCAGAAACTTAGAAAAAAGTTGGTGAAACCAATTTAAAACTACCAAAAAAGTATCCCTATAAAACCCAAGAGATCCCCAGTATGGTCGCCAATTCTGTTGTGGGTGGGAAATCCCTCCTACGGACTAGAACTTAGGGTTTTATCATGCACACAGAAAATACCTAAAGATTCCAACTTTTTACCATCATTCCAGACCTAATCCCCATTACTCTTAAGAAAATACACAGTTAAGAAGATCAAGTGAACATACCTTATTTCTGGCGTTTGGTATCGATCCCTTTTTACAATTGGTCACTCTTTGACTGAAACTCTCCTCCCACGGATAACCTTCATTCACAAAAGACAAACAAATAACTCCGCATGCATTTTATCTACGGATTAATGGGTTAGATATTTAATCAACATTTACGCAATAAACAATGAAAACCTCTTATGGTGGGATGGGAAAAGTACTTATTTATTATTAAATTCACTAAAGCAACTTACAATGATGAAGATGGCCACTGCTCCATGAATCTAGTCCTGGGATCCACTTTTACTATGCACCAACTTCTAACACACCTTCTTCTCTTCTTCGTTGAAATCACAAAATGGTTGCAGAATCTTAGGTAGGGGGAATACGAAAAAAGGGTAGAGTTTATTTACTATGATTTTCCTTCCTTTCAAATGGGACCCCTAACCCTTCTTTTATAGGCTATAAGGAGCTAGGTATTTAGTCGAGTGACTGGCCATGCATGGTCGAAAATTTTAGTTAACTTACCCAAAACTGTGTGTTTCGTCAGCAACTTTCCATTTTTCATGCTTTTGTAGGTACACGTGGGCTATAGTGGGTCAGCTAGAGTGTACATGCGGGCTATAGTGGAGAAGGGAACGCGGGCCTTTAAAAATGGTGTTTTTAAGAAGAGTTGTTCAGTACTGGCTTGGAAAAGAAGGCATATGAGATGGCCTGATGTCAGGTAAGCATGTTTGGTGCAAATTAGGTTTATAACACTTCCTATCCCCTTTGATTGTTTCTGCATATCTTTCTGGATATGTTTCTTTCTCTGTTGTTCTAGAGCTTGATCCATTTTTTGTCTGATTGTATCCAAGTCTAGACTTGTCAAGGTGATATTTTTTACTGTTGATAATGTCATCCAAAAATTTTGAGCTTTTCTGCATATTTTTCTTTTGAATATCCTTTCTTAATGTGACAATCTCTACTTCCAAATTTCCAATGATCCTGTCCTTTTATTCTAGCTGTTCTTTGAGTGCTTCTTCAATTCTTTTATCTTCTTCTATTTGAACCTTCAAATTTTTGATCATTTGTTCTAGTTCTTGAGTGTCTTCTTTCTTGTCTAGTTCCTCTTGTAGTTTATTTTTTTTCTTCTTTTCTCTTCTGATAACTTCTATGGCACACATCAATTCTCCTCGGTAGTCAACTTCTCCCTCTTCAATTTCTTATTTGAATTCTTCATATTCTTCTTCAACTTATTCATATTATTCTTCCAATTCTTGTTTATCAGAGTCTTCTACTGCCATGAATAGAACTCTTCATGTCTCACTGTCACTAACTTCATCTTCATCTGATGATGAGATGTCTTCTTTGGTGCTTAACTTTTTCTTGAAAACTTTCTTTGTAGTTCTTTTGCCTTTATATGTTTGTTTTCCTTTTGAGTAACCTTCATCATTTCTCTTTTTTTTATGATGACATTTGTTAGCAAAATGACCAATGCCATCACAATTAAAACAAATTAAAGGAAGCTTACCTCTATACCTATCATTGGTTCCCTTGTTCATTCTTTTGATGAAGTTGGCCACTTCTTCATCATCTTCGAAGACATCACTTTTGCTACTATGTTATTCTTGCTACTTTTCCTTTTTCTTTCATCTTTTGGATGCTTTGAAAGTTGCTTCTTTTACATCTGGATTTTCTTGTTTGCTTCTCATTTCATATGTTGTAAATATTCCATGTATTTCATCCATGCTTATTGAGTTTAGATCTGATCTTTATTCTAGTGTTGATATCTTAGGATCAAATATCATAGGAAGAGATCTTAGTACCTTTTGAACAATTAAAGAGTCTTCAATTTCTTCTCCCAATCTTATGATTGCATTCACTGTTTCATCGATTAGTAAGAGGTAGGCTGCAATATTCTCATCTTCCTTCATCTTTAGTTGTTCGAACTAACCTCTGTACATTTGAAGCTTTGCTTCTTTGAATTTTGAATCTCCTTCATAAATATTTTGAAGCTTGTCCCAAATCTATTTAGCAGATTTACAATGTGCAACTTTGGTGAATATCGCTTCACTGAGACCATTCAGAAGTGAATTTGTGGCTTTGGAATTATTCTGACTGAGTTTCATTTCTTTGTCATTTGTTGGTGGAACTGTTGGTGTTGTGTATCCATCTACAATTCATTTTCAAATCCCTGTGCCTGTATATATGTCTTCATCCTTATGATCCAAAAATCATACTTTTTCCATCAAACTATGGTATTCCATTTTTATACAAGTTGTTTCTCTCCATGATCTACCTTTCAGTGGTTAAACTAATTTCTAAAGGAACCTGATCTGATACCAATTGTTGGATTACTTAGAGGGGGGTGAATCAGTAATAGAGCAATTATAATCCTTTTTAAACCAAATAATCCAAGTGTTATATCAATGTAGAATTATCATCCAATAATGAGAAATGAACAAATGAACAATCATACACACACACAGTACACTAGTGTTTTACGTGGAAACCCAAAGCAGGAGAAAACCACAGAATGTTTGTTCTTATATGTCTTGAAGAATTACATACATTAGAAGCACCAACTTTCTTTGTTTTCCAGCTGCAACTGGAAGGAGGCTCCAAACCCCTAGTTTCTCAGGCTACAACCTCAGGGAAGCTCCAACTCCCCAATTGTATGGCTACAACCAAAAGGAGGCTACAACCCCCTATGTTCTCTATCTACAATTAGAAGGTGGCTACGACCATCTGTCCTTGCCCCATTCAACCGCACTGACGTAGAAGTAGAATGATGGAACCATTGTCACACTATCATTGTGAGATATACCATTGTAAACCTATATCAATAAACCTAAACCATGCATCAACCTGTACCTCAACCTCTAATTAACCTGTACCATAAATAAGTGCATCAACCATGCACCAACCTGTACCAAACAACCTATAATCAACATGTACCATAAACAAGTGCAACCAACCATGTACCAAGTATGTACCAATCGTGTTTCAACTACTCATCAACTATGACTCATCATCAACTATACATCTCATGTATGTGCCAACTCATAAACTACTTGTCTCAACCATGTACCGAACATGTACCTTAACCAAAAGACCTCATCAATTTCATCATCCAAATATGTTTTGTAAATATGTAATAGACCTAGTATATATGATCACATACCTTCAAACCTTCCTTAACTTTAGCAACAAGAGACTAGCATTTTCATCAAACTTTTCTTTAGTCTCACATGACTAGTTTTGGATTAATCAACAACCCTAAATTGAAATAATCATAACTTTGTACCTATAATGAATAAATATCTTTAAATGATACACAATGTTATTCATTGTTTTTTTTGTAATTAATCCATGTTTCACTACTTGGAACCCCTCAAAAAAGGAGTTATAGCAAAAATGGCATACCTTGTTGAATTTTGGCTTATTCTAGAGAGTGTGCCCCACACAGAATATTTGTTGAATCGATATGAAATTTTTACAAAGAATACTAAAGAATGTACTATAAACAACACATTTGGTATTACTAAATTTGTATCTTTTATGAAGAAGTTATGGCGTTTTTACCTAAAACACCTATTTTAGACTAGTTTCAAGACTAGCCACAAACCCTATTTTCCACGGAGTGTAACTCCAAAAATACAACGATCCACAAGCTAAATGTTTTACCATAGATACTTAGATATAGTTCCTCAATGGAATATAAATTTCACAGCCTTAATCATTCTATAAAAAGCGTTATTGCAAAAATAGTGAGATGACCTGTAAATAACATACCTTAGAAAGCATCATCAAAAGAATTTATCCTTCATTGAATTCCGACCTTCTTTTCTTCACCTTCCGTCAGAAATTCAGCTTAGATATCCTTTGGTTACCTCAAGAACCTATATATATTCAATATTCTCAAGTGTGATCTAAAATGAGAGAGCCTTTCCTCTTATTTATACTCTTCAAGTAGCTTCCTTAAAAACATATTCTAGGACACTTTGCCCACTTTCCTTATTTTAGGGTTAACCCACTTCTAATTACTCCATTAAATTTATTATTTAAATAATTTATTTTGTATTCACTTTGAATTATAGTACACTCATCACTTCAATTTATTATTTACCTTCTAAAATATCTTAAACCACTTTGACTACTTTGACCTTTTCGGGCTTCTAGATGACATATGAGGGTCCTCCAACTTTGTAAGACCATAACTCTAAAACCGTGAGGAGTTATGTGACGTTCCACATACCAAAAAAAATGGAATGAAATTTATTATCCATATAGAATAGTATTACCTGCAAATATATCAAAACTCATATCATTATCCATCAAACAAACTTGGGTCCATTACCCAAACCTGGGTTTTCCAACTTCTCATGGCCATAACTCTCTTACCGTGAGGATTTATGTGATGTTCCACATACCAAAAGAATTGGCACGACAAGAAATATCCATCTAGGATAGTTTCACTGATAAATTCATTGACCTTCATCTCATTATTCCACAAATAAGCATGGGTTCTCTAACCATACTTCTAGGATAACTCAATCTCCAAAGTGTCTTCCCGTGAGGGATTTCACCATAAGGGAACCACTTTGGAGTTCATACATTTGTACTTATTATAAACCAAGACAAGATAATATTGATTCATCTTTACATCAAACAAACTTGGGTCCATTACCCAAACCTTTGTGCTATCGGGATTTCTTCAAGGGTTGACATCAATGACAACCAACCTTAATCAACATGGATATACATTGAACCTTAAATGTACAAAGGAAAACAAACTGTAAATTCATTACACTCTAAGTCATTCAAATCCTCTTACAAATTGTCAAAAATAACTCCAACCCAATAATAAAGTAATGAAAGACAAATAACTTTCAATGATATGAACCCTGAGATACAAAAATTGGAAGAAAATAAGTTTTTTGATAAAGACTTACTATAGAGAAAGGACGCTCTATCAGAGGGAAGTAAGCAATGAGAAGCAACATGAAACAAAAGTATTATTTTTGTTTTATTTAAGTTTCTATGATGACATTTTCACGTTGGCATTTGATGCATATTTTGGACAACAGACATGTGATGTTATTTTGTAAACTTTTAATATCATGTCATTTTGATATTTTTGGGGAGGTACAAGTGTTTGATGATGTAGCATGTTTATATTGGTTACTTTTTGGTATATTTTATGATGCTGATTTATAAATGGTATTTAATTATATTTTGGATTTACAAGGGAAATGTATAAAATAAAGGAACAAAGACTTAGGGGGACTCTGCCTATTATTTATTATATATTTACTCTTATTTTAAATAAAATTTGTTCTCTCCTAACTCAAAGTTATTTAACTTTAAAACAAAAAGGTAGTTGAACTACTCAAACTACTTTTTGAAGGCATAAAAGGAGGAGAGCAATATAATTAAGGACATGAGAAAATAGAGGGAAAGATTTCTGATAAGGTTTGATCTTGCCTCAAGTGATAATATATGTCCATTCATTACAATATGTGTTTCTTAAGAACTAAGTTAGCTTGTTGATACTAGGGATATTCTAAAGTTGGTGAAGAAATGACTATGAAACATTGATTATTGACATGCTCCAAGGTCATTCATGTTTTCTTGAAAGTCTATTTAGTTTTGGTTGGAAGTTCTGAATTTATTCAGTGTTGATTAATGTTAGTTTTGCAGAGTCAAGACAATGATGCACTTGTATATTGGATTGATCCAGTTCAGTTTTTAGTTATAATCTTCTTCTTTTGAGACATCATTTGTCTATGTATGAGTTAAATAATATCTTAGACTCCTAAGTCTAATTATTATCCAAACCCTCGCAAGGAATTGAAAAGATAGAATGTATGTCACTCATATTGATATGAATAAAGTTAATTGTTGTTTTCTTCTCATTTACAAGACTTGTTATGTAGTAAATTTCATATTTATGTTATCTTGCATTTTCTTATTCAAACCTTTATAAATCCATTAAGCAAGTACATTTTCTATTTTAAATTTATTTCATATAAAATATACAAATTTCTATAATACCATTAGATACAATAATATATTTCTCGAGGAGTGATAATCCCAGGGTGATAATCTCTTCTATCTCACCTAGCCTAATGAGATTTGAAAATTCTTGAGGGAGAATTTTTCCATTCCCCTCATCAACATTTATTTGGAAATCATACTCGGGGATGTTCTTTACTCTTAGGTTCTTTTATTTTATTTTATTTTTCTATTCTTTTAGTTTAATAACTTTTCTTACCCCGTAGCAACCAAAATTAAGATTTTGCCTTCATAACCAAAGAAGTATCACATCATGTATTTTTGGTTTTATCCTAGAAACTCCCCACACTTGTGAAGAACTTGAATGTTCTTGG
>JASDQU010735262.1:32500-44027 GCA_032191745.1 Picea mariana
GATCTTCATTCAGGGTATCATCAAATTAGAATGAAGGAAGCAGATATCCCAAAAACAACATTCCAAACTCATGAAGGCCATTATGAATTTTTGGTCATGCCTTTTGGCCTTACAAATGCACCTTCCACATTCCAAGGGTTGATGAATTCCATTTTCAAGACCTTCCTTCGAAATTTTTTGTTAGTGTTTTTTGATGATATACTAATCTATATAAACTCTTGGGAGGATCATGTGTGACATGTTGAAAAGGTGCTGCAACTACTAAGGAGAAACAACTATATGCCAAACCATCCGAATGTTTCTTTGGGGTGAAGGAGGTAGAGTATTTGGGTCATATTGTATTTCATGATGGTGTCAAGGTATACCCTAACAATATTAAGGCCATCATGGATTGGTCGATTCCCAAAACATTGAAGAATCTTAGATTCTTTTTGGGTTTGATAGGTTACTAACGCAAGTTTTTTTGGAACTATGGAAGAATAGCATCACCTTTAATGACATTAACTAAGAAGGATGCATTTTCATGGACTCAAAGGAAACTCAAGATTTTGAACATCTTAAAGAGGTGATGTGCAAATGTCCTGTCTTTACCACACCAGACTTCACAAAAACCTTTATTGTGGAATGTGATGCCTCGAGAAATGGCATTGGTGTTGTTCTAATGAAATAAGGAAGGCCCCTTGATTTTGAAAGTCGACCACTCAAGGGAAAGGACTTACACAAACACATTTATGAGAAGTAAATGATGGAAATACTACATGCATTGAAGAAATGGCACCCTTACCTAATAGGTAGGAAATTCAAGGTCAAAATAGATCATGATAGTCTTAAACACTTCTTGGAACAAAGACTATCTTTGTTACACTTCAAAATTACTCACTTTGATAGTGTCGCAAGTGTTGTCATTACAAAGGTCGCAAGTGTCACATTTTGCTCACAAGGTCGCAAGTGTCGCATGTTGCTCACAAGTGTCGCAAGGGTCAAAGAAAGCATACTGCCATGATGCCTATGTCATGCCTATAATGACATGAGAAAGACACTTGAAACACCTCAAACATTTTATTTGGAAGAGGAGAAATGAGTCAGCAGGCTTGCAAACCTTTTGTTGTCTGAAAGCACCTCAAAAACTGAGTTTTTGGAGGGGAGCACTCCCCCTTACACTATCTCGGAGTGTCGATGCTCGCCCTTACACTATCAGGGAGCATTATAAAGCTCCCCTGGCCCTTTTGAGGGAGCATTATAGATTTTGAGAGCGTTGGAGCCCCCCTAAAGCCTACTAGGGAGCACTACAACGCTCTGATGGCCCTTTTGAGGGAGCGTTGCCTATTTTGGGCAGTTGTTAAGCTGTTGAGATGAATGGGGGAAGCATCTTTTCATTCTTGGAAGGCAGCTGGATTCGAATCCCTAGTCCAACCATGATCCTAGGGCAGATCCTCAACTAAAGGAGGCAAATCCTTAACTTCCCCAAGGATATCTCAAGTGGTTGAATCCTCTCCAAGGCTATATAAGCAAGCTTTCTAATGGTGAAAGGGGATTAGAAATGGAGAATTACACCAAACTTATGATCTCATAAGTGGTGCTAGAACAGAGCTAATTGGGGGAATAATTGCTAGTATGAAACCTATGATCCTATAGGGAACACACAGTCAGCCAAAGGAGAGTGATTAGTGAAGTTGTTGTCATCCAAGTTGTGGATCTTTTATGCAAGGGTTGGACGAAGAGGACTCGACGAAGCTGTCGCATTTGCATCTACGATTGTAAGTACCGCTGTCATTATTCTCATCAATATGACATGCTTGGCCTGTTTCTTTCTAGTTTGTGTCTAATGTCACATGAACTTATCATTAATTGATAGATCTATTTTCAAGCTAACATCAATAGAGTAGGAAGTGGTCGTATCTTGTTTTGTCCACAGAACTCANACATTTTATTTGGAAGAGGAGAAATGAGTCAGTAGGCTTGCAAACCTTTTGCCATCTGAAACCACCTCAAAAACTAGCTTTTGGAGGAGAGCACTCCCCTATACCTCTTCTGGGAGCACCGACGCTCCCCCTTACACTGTCTGGGAGTGTTATAAATCTCCTCTGTCCCTTTTGAGGGAGCGCTATAGATTTTGAAAGCGTTGGCACCCCCCTAAAGCCTACTAGGGAGCGCTACAATGCTCTGATGGTCCTTTTGAGGGAGCACTACCTATTCTGGGTAGTAGTTAAGCTGTTGAGATGAATGGGGGAAGCATATTTTCATTCTGGGAAGGCAGTTGGATTCGAATCCCTAGTCTAGCCATGATCCTAGGGCAGATCCTCAACTGAAGGAGGAAAATCCTCAACTTCCCCAAGGATATCTCAAGTGGTTAAAGCCTCTCCAAGGCTATATAAGCAAGCTTTCTAATGGTGAAAGAGGAATGGAAAAAGAGAATCACACCAAACTTATGATATCATAAGTGGTGCTGGAACAGAGATATTTTGGAAGCAAGAGACCTATGATCTCATAGGGAGCAATCAGTGAAGCTATCATCATTCGGATCGTGGATCTTTTGAGCAAGGGGTAGACAAGGATGACTTGGCAGAGCTGCTGCAATCAATCCATGGCTGTAAGCAATGTTTTGTCCTCATTAATATAATTTGCTTGGCCTGTTTCTTTTTAATTCATGTTCAATCTCACATGAATTTGTCTCTTTAGTAGATAGATCTATTTCGGACTAATCTTGATAGAGTAGGAAGTGGTCGTACTTTGTTTGTCTACAGAATTCATCGAGGAGCAAAAGATTGGAGCTCAACTTGGAGCGTGCAGGGACAAACGTCTATAAAAGGGTACTTCTATTCTCCTTCCTCCTTATGCATTAGTTTGTATAGATTTGAAAGGAAGTCAGTGTCCACGTTAACAACTTTCTGTCTTAGATTTAAGGGTCTATCTCTTTGAGGCAATCTACCTGTCCGCATGGAGATTTTCCTACAACACTTGCACTTCATACAAAGAAAGGAGGAAGATTCAAAAGAAAATTCAAACAAACATTCAAAGATGAAAAGTCTTCATCAAACCCAGGTTATAATTAGAGAAGAGATGTTTCAAAAATTCAGTGCTTCATATGTGACAAATATGGGCACTATGCAAGAAATTATCCAACCAGGAAGAAGGGAAGACAATATGCATCTACCACTGACATTGATCAAGATCCACCTCAAAAGAATGAAGATAAGAGAGAGGAGAAGTACTTCCTCTAAACTAAACATGATTACAAAACCAGGTAAATCAATTGATCTCTAATTTTATAGTTGATTACATTCTTAATAAATGAAGGGTATTATCCCTAGTATGGGAGCCCTCAAAATACTTGGACCATTGTCTCTGTTACGGAAGTCCAAACCTTATTTTATTGATTATTATGTTGGACAAAAATACATAAAAAGATCTAACAAATCAATAAAGGAATATTCCCTTCCTTCAGAATTTAGAGAGAGTTGCTTGACTCAGAGGGAGTGAAAAGCAAAATAAAAGGAAGAAAGAGTTAATATCCTCAGTCGTCCAGAGAAAGACAAACAGTATTCCAGCAAATTCAGCTACTACAGTTGATATGACCAGAGATAGTACAGTGCGGCATAAAAGGCATGCCTAGGGTCGACAAAACTCTGCTAGTAGACAGAGAAACATACAAGTCCCTCAAGGGACACCTTGATAAATAAAAAGAGTTTTTCAAAGCTATACTTCAGTCATGAGCCACTTCATTGAAGAAACAACAACAGAAATAGATATGGCAAGATGCCATAACAAAAGAACACCAGTGTATCCTAAATAATTATGTATAAGATATTACTCGGAGACCAGAAGGGAAGTCTATGGTAACTTCCAAATGGATTTATAAGAGCAAGCATGCAGCTGATGGAAGTGTCAAGAAATACAAATCCAGAGGATTCTCGAAAATAGAGGGAGTTTTCTATGATGATACACTTGATCTAGTAAGCCCAATACTCTTCCATCTGTACTACCATCCATGAGTTGGAAACTATATCAGATGAATGGATTCTTGATGATTTTGGGTTTCAGCAAGATTATTGTTGATCCAAACCTATATTATTACAAGTGTTGGTGACAAGAGCCTAATTTTGATGACTTATTCAGAAAGCCTTGTTGTTGAAAACAAGTAAGCCTTGACTTTTGATTTCAAGATGAAGGATCTAAGTATGATGCTCTACTTCTTGGAAGTATGACAGAGAACCAATGAGATTTTCCTGAGTCAAGGAAAATATACAATGGTAATATTAAAGAAGTTTAATATGACAGAATACAAAGACAACATGATAGATTTGAAGAAAATGAAAGATGATTATTCAGACAAGATTGATCCACAGCTGATTGGATCATTGATGTATCTTGTTAACACCAGACCTAATTCATGCTATGCAGTGAATATGCTTAGACAACCCATGATCCAGCCAAGACAGACTCACTAGAGAACAGTAAAGCATGTATTGAGATATACATGAGGCACAGTTTGATATGGTCTGAGATATACCTCCAAGTGTGAAATTAAGTTTGCAGGGATATGCTTATATAAATTGAGAAAAGAGTACAGTGGACTGAAAGAGCACATCTGGTTGTTGTCTTACCGTGGAGTTTGCCATGGTTTCCTGATGAAGAAGGAAAAAAAACCCTATGGCCTTGAGTACCACAGAAACAGAGTATATAGCATCAAGTGTGTGAAGCAATGTGGCTTCACAAGCTTCGAACAAATTTACTTGATCATGAGACAGATTCTATGATGATAATAAGAGTCGTATGTAAAGCTCTTTGAGAACCCAATGTTTTCTGATGGATCGAAACACATTGAGATTAAATATCATTATATCATAGATATGATGTAGAGGAAAATAGTACACATGCAGTACCTTTCTACACATGAGAATATTCCAGACATCTTCACCAAATTAACTTGGTGAAGAATACATCCTTAGTTGAGAAGGGAGTGTTGATGAGTACATCCAAGAAAAAGTTCAAAGCACATATGTGTGAGACTTGGCATGATTAAGACTTCCTCCTTAGCTAAGAGGGAGTGTTGATGATTGCAGCTATGTGAGAAATTCTCCAGGACAAAAACCTGAGAGAGAGCCCCTGAGAGGGGTGTGTGGTTCCTATCTGAGACAGAGATGGAACGTAGAGATGACCTCCTCCTTACAGAGAGTTGAGAAGAACTCCAAATAATTATCATGTGTAATTCAGTGAGAAAGAAGATCTGCAGAGTTCGACGTGCTTGTGACTGAGCACAAGGTGAATGTGTGAAATCCCAAAGTGTTGGGTGCATCGTCATGAGACATAAATGAAGATGATGTGTTAGCCTCCTCTGAGCAGAGAGTTGATGAGAAACTCAAGATGACTCTCCTGTGTAATGAAGTGAGAAAGAATCTGTTGAGTGGACATGTTTTTGGATGAGCACATGTGAATGTGATCCTAGTGGTTGAGCACTAGTGAAGAAGTGGTTCTTCTGTGTAATGCAGTGAGCCATAGATATGGACATACCTATGGATGTTCCCCTAGTGTATGAGCAATAGTGGGTGTATAAGATCCCTTGCTATATTGTTCAAGAGTCAGACTTTCCTGTAACCCTAATTGTAATGTAAAGGGTACAGGTTGTCCCCACCTTATTATGATATATAATTAATCTAGTTATTATTAATTATATTATGAGTTAGTGAGGTCGACCCTATTGTGCCAATAGCCACTTTTGTTGACAAGTTCAATCTAGTATAAGTAAAGGTAAATTCCCCATTGAGGAATCATATTTTTTTTGTAAGTTTGGAAATTTCAGCGAGTACACCTTCTTGGGAAAAGTGTGCACCTATCTTGGGCGCTAGTCTTCTAGGGTTTGCAAGCACCCTCTTGTGTGCTAGGATTTCTTGGTGGTGAAGGTCTTTCTCTTGAAGAATATACCAAAGGATTTGGTTGGGTTTTCTTCCCTTGTTGAGAAGGTTTTCCTGTAAATGTGTTGAACCTACACAAAATAGATCTAGCTAGAAAATACCACACACATTTGCAGAGACAAATTGAAAAAGAAGAAGCAAGAGAGAAAGAATGAAAGAATTATTATTAACCGTATTCCACATTGAAAGACTGAATAATTTACAATAGATATACTCTGTATAACTCAATGAGTTCGACTGTAGGATAACCAATGCACCATGATGGTGGTCTAGAGTGATTTGGACACACACCAGTAGTTACGGGAGTGAATTGCCACCTAGTCTAGTCTCTCAGGCAGTTATGGGAGTGAACTGCCACCTAGTTGAGTTAACTAGTCAACTAGTATTCAGTTAACTGACTGAACATAGAGTAGTGAAGAGTTAAATCAAGAAATCAAGGGTAATGAGTCAGTCTGGTGATGATCCCAAGGCAATTATGCATTATTTGGTGATGATCCCAATGTTGCATGGTGACAAAACCAATGCAACATCTAAACTCAACTCAACTTGTCAAACTGGAGTGTCAACTGAAAGAGAATATTCTCCAGGTAGAATATTCTCCCCTAAAATATAGGAGACTGGATAATGACTAATAAACAAGGAAAAACCTTAGGAAAAATAAATCTTATGTGTGTGTGAAGTAACTCCAACACCCCCCCCCCTGAACATCACTATGGTGAAAATAAAGAATGGGTCCCAGCAACGAGGCCATGTTAGGTACCCAAATACAAAAGATACACTGAAATAAACGAGGAAAGAGGGAAAACCTCATGGGAAAAACCCCCCCTCAAATTACAATGCTTAAAAAAAATAAAAATGAGAAGGAACAAAAAGCAGTTGCTAAGCAACTGTGTCCTTCACTCCAAGAAGACCTCGCAACTGTGCAATTTTGTGCTCGTTGAAGATTTTGTTGAAGATGTAGATGTCTGCACAGATCTGATGAAGTAGATGCATCATTGATATGTCCACACATATCCACTTTTTCTTCTTGTAATAAAGAAGATTCAAATAAAGTTTGGATGAAATTTTAAAAACCGTGCGGTCGTTTCCGAAAAAATGATGAAATTGTGTTGATTTTAAAAAGATCATAACTTCACTTTCCGAACTCCGTTTCGGACGATTGTTTTTTTGAAATTGGATATTTTACTGAGAGGAATTCAAATATCCAATTTGTTTCTGCAAATTGTGCTCAGAAAATATCAGAATGGATTATGATGTGTGTGGCTCCCTTTTGTCTCCTGAGATGCATGCATTGTGCATGGAAAAGTGTTTGCATGTGACCCCTGAGATGCATGCCATATATATTCCACATGAATTTCAGAAAACAAATATGAAATGGAGTAGACATCATCTTCAATTAATGGAATACAAACTTGTTCAAATACTTTTGTAGAAGACTCTTCAGAATAAGAGGCTTGATCTTCTGACGGTTTCTCTTCTGGCTCTATCTACTCAACCTCCTACATGAAATATTCACAATTTTCTTTATTCCAAAATAGAACCTCCAATCTGGTCCATAATTCATTTGGATTTGATTCTTATGAGTCATTATATACTTGGTGGAGAATTTCTTGAGAGATATACAAGAAGATAAATTCTATGGCCATATCTTGTCTATTGAGAAAGTCATTTTTCTCATCGGAAGAATCGGTCTCTACTTTCGTTGCCATGGTTATTTGGTATAAGCCCCTACTTCTAAGAAGAATTATAATCTTTGGCTTCCACTCCAAATAGTTATGAGGCGTGAGAAGTATTATCGGTGAGTAAAACATATATTCCATCTTTTATGTGTTCTTCAATCTTTTGTACCAACAAAAATAATTTGGTGTAGCTTTTGATTAGCAATCCGTTGGCTCTGATACCATGTAAATGTGTTGAAACTGCACATAATAGTTCTAGATATAAAATACCACACACATTTGCAGAGACAAATTGAGAAAGAAGAAGCAAGAGAGAAAGAATGAAATAATTCTCATTAACCGTATTCCACACTCAAAGAGTGAATAATTTACAATAGATATACTCTGTATAAATCAATGAGTTCGACTGGAGGATAACCAATGCACCATAGTGGTGGTCTAGAGTGATATGGACACACACCAGCAGTTATGGGAGTGAACTTCCACCTAATCTAGTCTCTCAGGCAGTTACGGGAGTGAACTGCCACCTAGTTGAGTTAACTAGTCAACTAGTCTTCAGTTAACTGACTGAACATAGAGTATTGAGGAGTTATCTCAGGAAATAAAGGGTAATGCGTCAGTCTAGTGATGATTCCAAGGAAAGTATGCATTAGCTGGTGATGATCCCAATGTTGCATGGTGACAAAACAAATGCAACATCTAAACTCAACTCAACTAGTCAAATTGAAGTGTCAACTAAAAGAGAATATTCTTCAGGTGGAATATTCTCCCCTAAAATATAGGAGACTAGATAATGACTAATAATGACTAATAAACAAGGAAAACCCTTAGGAAAAATAAATCCTAGGTGTGTGTGAAGTAACTCCAACATTTCCAAGGATACTTCTTGTGTTCTTGTGGATGGTGTTTCTTCTTGTGATCTTGGTTGCTGCAACATTATCGGTTATGGTTAAGATAAATGCTAAAAATGGAATGAACTTCATGCTTAACCTTGCTGATTGAAAAATCAACAATGTAAACGGGGTTTCCACCCTCAAAATGATTAATTAGTGAAACGTCTACTTGTTTATTCTCTTGTTCTTATGTTATTTTGATTTCAGGTACGTACATCTAGTATCAGAGTGACGAATCTCGGGATTTTCTTTCTCAAAACTAGTATGTGTGGCATTTTTGCTATAAATTTTTCTTGATTGGGGATAAAGATATGAAAATTTTACAATACGAAGATTACATATCAAAATACTTTTGGTTCAAGTTTCAATAAAAATATTCTCTCTAATTTGGAAGTTATGAACAGTGGAATTTAGGGTTTTTTACAAATACCGAATTCAGTATTTAACAAGTGCCCCAGGGAAAATCATCGTGACTTTCTCCTCAAGAATACAAATTGAATTGAGTAAAAATTGACTGAAATTGCACAGATTGTAGTTTTTCTGGTGCAAGTTGTAGGGTCGGTGGTTGAAATAGTAACACATACCATTTTGAACCAGTTTATATTCAAGTCATGGTGGGAAATTTGGCATAACTATATCTTGAAGAATCCAATCTTGGTCTAACTAGTGGGGTTGGAAGGAAGACATGTCAAGCTACTGCAAGATGAAGTTTTAGACCGTGGGGGTCCAAAATCATAGAGATACAATAGTTGCAAGGTTCTCTAGACAATTAAGCTCAAAATTAGGCTTTTACAAGGTGTGTATTTTTAAATTTGAATATTTTTTTACTCGGAGATCTATTTGGGGTGATTCAAAAACTGTGTTAAAGAATATATATCGTTATTTTATCTAAATTTCTTTTGAAAAGAGAACTTCTACACCAAATAATCCTTCAAACAGTTCTACATGGACTTATGATGAAGATGAAGAAATGCGGAAGGACATATCTGATTTACAAGAGAAGACAGTAACAAAATATGCACTAAAAGCAATCCTAGGAGAAACCAAAGATGAACTGGAAGTGAAAATGGATGATTTAAAAAAGGGAAACGAAATATTTGAAGTTGTTGGTTGTGGAGCCTGATTATCTTCCCGATTCAGAGGTCTTTGTTTTCAACCATGTTTATACACCATGAAGACTTTACACCCCAGAAGAATGTACACTCCTCCACGCGGGGGAGTGCAGATGGGGGTTACCCCCTCTGCGGGGTTCGGGGGCTCCATCCCCCTGGCTGGGGGATTTGGGGGAAAGTGGACCCCCAACAGGGGTTCAGGGGACAAAGTTCATTATAAGATCGCATATCTAACGATAGAAGTTATGTTAGGGTTTTTTTCCCTAGAAGACAACCCTCTTTTATGAGGGAAATGTATTGTGGCTATGAATCATTGTGAATATTCTATTCTAAGTGAGGATACTGTGAGAGAAAGAAGAGGAAGTTACAGCAGGTGTCTTGTAGGTTGTATCCCTTCATTTGATGGATAATAATAAAGGAAGGACCTGGCAATTTCTCTGGTGGACGTAGCTTACAATAGGTGAACCACGTATATCTGTGTCTCTATTGTATTGTGTATCTTATGTATTTTATTTTTGCATTTGTTTTATTTTATTGCTCTGCGATCCTGTTTTTATAACAATTGGTATCAGAGCAAAAGGTAACTCACAAGAAAAGAGGGTTTTTGGATCGATTGGGAGCAATGGCAGAAGATGGGAAGTTTAGGGTCGATAAATTTAACGAAAAAAATAACCAGTTATGGAAGATGCAGATGAAAGATTATTTATATCAGAAGGATATATTCCTACCATTGGGTGGAATAGAAAAGAATACAACGGCCATAAAGGACGAAGAATGGGAGTTTCTTGATAGAAAGGAACTAGGAACGATACGGTTGAGCCTGGCAGCATCGGTAGATTTCAATATTTCGAAAGAAAAGACAACGAAGGAGATGATGGACGCATTAGCTAAACTGTATGAAAAACCCTCAGCATCCAATAAGGTATTTCTAATGAAGAGATTATTTAATATGAATATGTCAGAAGGTGGGTATGTTGCCAATCATTTAAATGAATTTAATACGGTTACTAATTAATTAAGTTCTGTAAAAGTATACTTTGATGATGAGGTTAGGGCTCTTCTAATCTTGTGCACATTGCCAGAAAATTGGAATGGTTTGGTCATAGTTGTAAGTAACTATGTCTTTGGTTCAAACACTTTAAAATTTAATGATGTTTTTGGTGTTATCCTTAGCGAGGAAATGCGATGGAAAATCACAGGTGAGACATCAGGTAATGCGTTGAACATGGAGAACAGGGGAAGACAAAAGGATAGAGGAAAGGGCTCAGGAAACCGTGCGAATTCTAGAAGGGAAGATCCAAATCCAGACTTGGAAATATAGAGTGTTGGAATTGTGGGAAGAAAGGACATCTAAAGAAATACTGTAGAGCTCCAAAGAAACAAAGAGATGGACAGCAAGAGAAAAATCAAGAAGCAAATGTAACAGGTGATGTGTTACAAGATGCTTTGATTATTTCTATAGATAATATTTACGAGTCTTGGGTAGTATATTCAAGGGCTTCATTTCATGACACACCCCATAGGAAACATTTTCTAGATTATGTTCAAGGTGAATTTGGACAGGTGATTTTGGGTGATGATGCACCATGCAAAATTTTTGGAATGGGAAAGGTAAAAATAAAGCAAAGGAATGGAAACCAATGGTTGTTGTAAAAGGTAAGACATGTTCCAGATCTAAGGAAAAATCTAATTTCAACAGGGTAGTTGGCAAGTGAAGGTTGTATATCCATATTTATAGATAAGGTGTGGAAGGTCACCAAAGGATCATCAGTGATAGGAAAAGGAGAGAATGTAGGTACATTTTATTTATGTACTGGTAATATTGACTCTTCTATCTCTTTAGATTCTACAGGAGTGGATACAACATTGTGGCATCATAGGCTTGGACACAAGAGTGAGACAGGGATGCAGATACTTCATAAAAGAAATTT
>JASDQU010735262.1:45059-66056 GCA_032191745.1 Picea mariana
CAAAGATTATTGTAAGTGACAGAGATCCCATATTCACTGGACATTTTTGGACAAAATTATTTTCTTGTTTGGGTACTCAATTGGCTCATATCTCATATTATCATCCTCAATATGATGGAAAAACTGAGATAGTGAACAAATGTCTGGAAGGATACCTTCGTTTCTTTGTCTCTGATGAACAAACACAATGGTTCAAATGGTTACCCTTGGTAGAATGGCGGTATAACACTTCCTTTCATACTACAACAAAAATGAAACCATTTATGGAACTTTATGGATACCAACCTCCTTCCATAACTTATTATCTTAAATATCACATCGAGCATCAACAACAAGTTCTCAAAATATTAAAGGACAACCTGACCATGGCACAAAATCACATGAAACAACAAGCAGATCAACATCGTAGTGAAAGAAGTTTTGAAGCAGGGTATTGGGTGTTTTTAAGACTACAACCATACAAACAGATGTCCCTCAAGCAATCCAAGAAGGATAATAAATTATCACCAAAATACTATGGCCCTTATAAGGTGTTGCAAAATATTGGTGCTATGGCATACAAATTGGAGTTCCATGCATCTTCACGAGTACACCCAGTTTTCCATGTTTCATGCTTAAAAAAGGTTATAGGTGACAATATCCCAGTTCAAACTATATTTATAGAACTTGGCAAAGAAGGAAAAATCATATTGGATCCTGAAGCTATCACTGACACAATAATTCACCAGCTGAGGAACAGATCCATTTCAAAGTATCTCATTAAGTGGAGGAAACTACCTGCTGAAGATTCCACTTGGGAAGATGAGTCTTTTATACAAAATCATCATGAATTATTCAAGCGTTGAAGACAACACTTGTCTGAAGGGGTGGGGCATGTTAAGCCCTAAATAGTGGCACATTACCCCTTAATTAGGGAATATTACATTAGTAATGTTATTTTATTTATGTCAGCTTTTGTCCATTAGTTGTAATTGTACCTCCTAGTCTCCTATATATACCAAGGAGACCTTTTCATTTGGAATCATCTTGTATTGGGAAATCTATGTGGTGTATAAGAAGGTTTCCCCCTCGAAGAAGCTTATTATCTAAAATTCTCTCTTTTTCAACGCGTTGAGTACTTATCTGAGGTTTTTGTATGCTATATTGGTATTTGGTTCATAACAATATGCCTTAGTCTATGGATCATACTTACAAAGGAGAGAAAACAGATAAAGTGAGTAACTTAAAGGATTTTTTGGAATCTTGCTTTAAATTACTTAATGATAAGAATGTCATGGATTTTTTTAAAAGCATGCTTGAGAAATATAGCATAGAATAAGGGATAGGAACAGAACCAAAAAAAAAAATCAGGTCCATAGAAAGAAAAGAGCTAGTACAGAGTTCATATTAAATGCAAATATAAGAGACTTTAACATGGGAAATGTTATCCTAGACTTAGGATCACATGTCAACATTTTTCCAAAGAATAATTGAGAATCAATGGGAGAACCTACACTAGGGTATTCCAATATCCAATTGAATCTAGAAAACCAACAAAGAATGTTTCCCATAGGTATATTGAAAAATACAACAATGGATCTAGATGGTGTGTGCACCACAATAGAATTTGAAGTAATGGATATGGTGGATGATTCTATACCATTTCCAACACTATTGGGAATTGATTGGGACTTTGATAATTAGGACATAATTAATTTAAAGACTATAAATATGATATTTGAAGCTGGGAACTTTAGGGTAGTAGCACCTTTAGATCCCTTAGATTGTGAAATATATGTATAACCTGTGCTTAAAAATGTTCTAGAGGATGAGGAGAACCAGTTGTATAGGAATACTGTGTGAGATGAAGACTATGTTAATCCAACTACAAATGGAGTACTCATTTGGAGGAGTATTAATTCCGACATGTCAGATTCAGATACTAGAGTAGAAAGCTGGCAACAAATATTGCATGAAGTCTCCACTAGGAGGTGCATGAGAGTTACACGTGCAGTAAGATGGGTTGGGACAAAAGTAAGACAATTTCCCATATTTACTGAAGAGGAAAATTTAGAAAACTTCCTAACAGAGTTTGAATCGGAGGTTTTAAATAGTTAGATATTATTAGTGTTAGATATAGCACCGAGGGACACACATGTATGATGATGGGGTTCACATAAGAAGGAAATTCAGGGGTGGTGTCAATGTAAGCAACTGATGCACATAAGATTTGGTAGGAGCCAGCAGGAAAAACCATTACAGAAGTATGATGGGAGAGGGAACCCAAGACATCACATATATGATTGTGTCACTAACTAGATATTGGTACCACCATGGGAATGGATGCATTACTTTATTCATACATTAGAAGGAATACTAAGTAATTGGTACAAGAAGCAGGAACTACAAAGAGAAATTGTAAGTTGGGGCACAGTGCAACAAAACTTTAATAGGACCTTTTCATTTTGAAAGTGAGAATCCATGGGTGGATATGGTGTTACATAGGATCAAAGGGAATATATTTGAAGAATATGGGGTAGATAATGTTAGTCTCTAGCTTTGTTCTTGATTAAGTGAGTATCCCTAATCCTAAATCCTCCCTCATTATACGTTGTTGCTTGAATTTTAGACTTTTACCTTTGGTTTGATTTTCTATGTTTTTCATTTTTGCATTTTGAAATGATTTTCTTAAGTTTTTGAAGGTTTAAGACATGATTAAATGAGATTTGTCACATCACTTGTCTATTTTACTTTTGCAATTTCAATTTTTTTCCAAGTCATGAATGGCGCTACAAGAATAGTGTTATTCCTGCAGCGCTAAGGTAATTATGTTTTGACATGCGCTAGCCAAGCCAGATATTATCATGATTGTGCAAATCGTGGATAGAGGACCTACATGTGCTCCACAATCTTTTCTCAAGTTGATGTTGCAGTTTAAACCATTATGTGAAAAGGATCGAGTTGTACTAGCCAGGACCTACATCAAATCAAACCCATCCCGATATTATTAAAAACACCATCACCTGCTATTCTAATATATCACATGTTGTGTGCTAAGATTGAATTAAGAGGAATTGTTGTGTTATAAGAGTCACAAGTTTTAAAGTTCCTAGTTTCAAACCGCACAGATTTTTTTCAGAACTGTACCAGTAACATGGCATCGAAGAAGAGTGGAAAGATCATTAGGTTGGAACTTGAGGGCACATAATTTCTTGAAGCTTAACCACAAATGGTACAGAGGTTTAAATATGCAGGTTATTTTTCATTTTTCATAACTTTTCAGGGACATTATGAACAGGTCTCCATGATATTCGCACAGAACTTTGATGGTTTTGAAGTTGTGATTGGAAAGTTGTTGATGATGGTTACTGAAAACTCAATTGAAAGAGCCTGCAAATTTCCAATTGGGGGAGAAAGGTGGTGGAAAAAAGAGAACGTGGTCATGGAGTTTGTGAACCAGTTCTTGATACCAGAAAAACAGAACCCTAATTGGAAAAAGGGAACACCACATAGCTGGATCAGAAAGGAGTGGCATATTGCCTTGATTATTATTCACAGATATATTACATGTGAGGGTAGGTTCTCACTGGTTTACATTTATCATATCAGATTGTTAATTCAAATCAATGGATACTACCCCCTCAATTTACCCTATTTTCTGCTAAAAATTCTATCTAAGATGTCCAAAAGGGTGCAGTCTCACCCTACCATAGACAAAGGAAGTCTTTTCCACCAAGTTTTGATAAATAAATTGGTTGTCTCTTCTTTGAATGAAGTCTAGAGACCATGGGACTGGATAATCCAGTCTCTAAGTAATGATCCATAGCCAAGCAAATATAAAAAGGCCAGAGGGAAAAGATCAATGATACATAAACAGAGTGGTACAGTTAGTGAATCCCCAATTAAAGAAGAAACACCTGCAATTAGGGTAACAAGGGATAGTAAGAGAAAGAAACAAACTCAGCTTGTCACTGTTGATGCTAGTGTAGGTAAAGGCCAGGAAGAAGCCACTGCCAGTAGAGGTAAGAAATCAAAACTTGATGCAGATATTGATATGTTTCTTGGTACATAGATAAAAATGGAAGTGGATGAAGATGAAGATTACAATGTTAACCCAATTTAATCCATAGTCAAGCATAAACATAAATCAATCATTAAGAAAGGTGCCAAGGGAAGAAAACAAGAGAAGAAACCTACACTCGTGTCTAAATATCCTAGGAGAAACTCCACTAGGGTTTTCAACAAATAAAGGTTAAACTCTTGAAGAAATTGAGCATAGAAATATGAGGACAAGAAGATTGGTGGAAAAGGCCTCAAGCCATAATTCTCAACATTGTATTCATCTTAATGATACAAATATATAATACAATAATGAAACCACCTCAATTTTTCTCACATCGACACCTCATCAGAAGATAAGGTAGAAGGAGGAACTATAGGAATCTAGAAACACACTTAGGATAACAACTATATCCTAGCATGTAAAATATGCAAAGGTGGTAAACTAAGACTTAATGATTGTATATGAGAAAGAAGCTAACATTACCCCCCTCAATCATAATTCCAAAAAACAATACCAACAAAGAAGGTGCATAAGTTGGTATATATCCATGTCTTCATGATGAAACTTCTGAGTTGAGCCACAATGAAGAACTGCCTGAAAAACTGCCAAATTTGGATGCTGAGAAATCTGAAAAATCTCACTGTGTAATCATGTGAACCAGAATGCCAACAATTTGTTCATTGATGTGAACTCCAATATGATGAAAGTGAACAAAGAGAATTGAATCAGTTGTAATTCTGACACATCCCTAGAAATGCCTGACAACTCAATCAATGCCAAGCTGCAATGCAGAAGGATCCATCTATCCTCTGCTAGGTCCAATGACCATCTAGGTAAACCAAATGTCCACATAATTGCTCTCAAAATAAACATCCTTGTGTATGATTCAATACTGAACCATCATTTTTCCAAAGTCTGCCATCTACAGACTGCAGTTGCCCATCTGGAAAATTTGATGCCCATCTGGCATATTTGTTGTCTGTTGTTATCAAAACTTTTATATGGAAACCATCTTCAATTCCATCATCAATTCCCCCTTTTTTCAGCTGAAAGGAGAGACCAAAAGTGGTTTCATGAACCATCATCACTAGAATTTAAACTCCCCCCCTTGAGGTGTATGAGAATTACATCATTGTACTCCCTCCTTCTATGCTCAAGAGAGTACCATACTTGTTCCATTTGAGTACAACACAAAGTGGGCATGCAGAAAAAACCACATGTTATCTCATCCCGTGAGGGACATGATAGAAATATATGCCATAAGGGGACCACTTATGTGAGGTACAAAAATTTTATGTGCTACAAGATTGGTCTTTACTTGAGATTGAATTCTTCGATAATACTTATAAAATCGCTTGGTTGTTGATGACCATTTCCAAGGATCGATTCACTCATAGTGAATCTTCAATATTGCAGGTTTCTTTAGTGTTGAACACGTGTCTGAAGAATGGTTATGCTTTCCACAATGCTGGGAAGGATGGAGATAAAAAAAAATGATTCTCCATGTGACCAACTCAATTACAATGTTTGCACTTATCATTCTGATGTTGAACTTGAACATGTGAAGTTGAATTTTCTTGAAGGAATCCAGTGCTCACAAACAAAATTGGTTTGGAGTAATTTGGAATATGAAAAATGTTTTGATTTTCATATCCTAATCCATGTCGATTCCTATTGTACTTTAATTATTCCCAAGGTCCAATGATGGGCTTGGAAATATCATGTTGTACTTGATGATGTGCTTCACATTTACTTTCACTTATACTTGTTGTATCACTTTGTGCTTTGGAATCTTTTTCTTGCGATTCATTCTCATTGGAATTTGCTTCTGAAGTTGGCTTGTTGATTTGTTCCTTCACCAATTGTTGATCATCATTATCATCATAGAGAGGGTTGTTCTTAACAAAAACTAGTTCATAATACGTCATTGGTTGTTGATTTTTGAGATTTATCAACTCATCATTCAATAACTGGGATTGTGCTAGAAGAAGTCTAACTTTATCTCGCGTCACTTGCAAACAAGTTAGCACTGACTAAAGAGTTTCTTTGTTCAATATTATTGTGTTGTCTTCAGTGGTGTTTATTAGAGTATTCAGAAACTCTAGTAATTCAAGACTCCGCTCCATTTTAACATGCTCGCTTGAATTTCATGCTCACTTGATTTTGTTTCACACTCACTTGAACTTTTCTTTCTTTCTTCCAAGAAGTTGAGGATGTCAATTACCACTGAAATGCATCCAAACTTGTGATGTTTACAATGATTTGAGTTAAACTACTCAACCTTGTCAATTTTGACTCAAAATTACAATGAATCTTGGATGTCGAGCTCAACCGAGAATGCACCCAATGACAAAGAAATTTAACTTGATTTGATTGGAAACTTACAAAATAATTATAGTTCATCTTGATTACTTACAAAAAATACTATTTTCAAGTGTAAAATAAATGTCGATTTCAAAGTTGAGTTGATCTTCAAATTTCATGATGCTTTGAGTCCTTGATTATGAGCTTGATGTGTCCAATGTTGATGTGATTACCAATTTGATATCTTCATTGCTTATTGATTACTTTGCTTGATTTTCATTAATTTGTGTGCCTTAATTTGATTTCCTTGTACTCAATGTATGATGCCTTAAATGATACATTACAAATGTGTTTATGTCAAAACTATACATTAAACATCATAAAGCAATCATGCAAATATTTACCACGACACACAAAACAAGGTGTACCTAAGATCCCCTTATTCAATTTTGGGAGGATCTAGGACACAAGAGCCAAATATGAAGCAATTTTATTATGTTTGTTACAAATAGCTCTTTGACACTTCATCTTCAATTTCAACTTAAACTACCAACATGACTTTGACTCTTGACCACTTATACAAAACCTTAGCTTGAACAACTTTGACTTTCACTATGGAAAGAAGGTTCAAGTATTTTACTTTACCAACTATAATAGTTCTTGGTAAAGACAAAGTAAGTCGATCTTTTGGAATATGGCAAATTCTAGTTCAAAAAGTAACTCCTTATTACTTCTATCACATAAAGTGACAATAATATACAATAACTCCTTTCTACTTTTCAAAACCTTCGGCTTCATGAAGAAACCATAAAAAAACAAATATAAATGGCATAGATCAAAAAGTAAATACCTCCAGATTTAAAGCTTTAAACCATAAACTTTATGTTAAATATCAAAGTAAAGTTTTAACTTTTATGCATAAAGCAATTTATATGCATTGGAGAGAAAAAAATTAGAGGGCACTTAATCATCAATACCATTTGATCATTATTGTTGACTTTTGAGGAGAGATCACGTATCCTTGTCAATTTTCGGGTGGTTGTGTACTCTTAGATTTTCTCCAGCGGAGAAAGAAGAAAACCGTTCACCAAAATCTGATGTAATCACTCGAGATTCTTGAAGATTTCATTGCCATAAATTCCCTAGGATTTCTAAACCATATATTCAAAATAAGGGCTTCATTCCAGCAAACACATCTCAGTTTTAGGCAAGTATGTCACCTCCACATCTTGTATGACTTTTGGTTGGTTGTAACTTAATGCATGGGCACCTGATCCGACAAAAAATAATCTCCATATGCACGTATAATTGCAGAGATTAAAAATTTAACGACGCCTTTGTTCAATACCTTTATCATGGAATAATTCACACATGTGTTACACATGATTTTGGTCATCTTGATGGTGTATTAACAATGGTATACCCAGGCTCCCAACAAGAACTTTTTCCTGAGAAAAGTGGCATTTATCTCCTTCCAGAAAACATATTTTCAAAGTGAGTTCGCAGGCTACTTATAGCCTAGGGTGCGAGAATGACCCATTCTCACAGGCCACCTTCAGCTAGGGTGCGAACTTCTCTCACTGTGCTCTATACTTAGGGTGCGAACTTGTTTTTAAGCTTGGAAAAGAAATGGAGTCTCGAGGGTTCTAGAAGGGAATCTTCTAGAAAATGGGTTGGCATTTGAATGGTTATCATTTTATTGGTTCCCTGATTTGGTGGGATCATTCTCATCCATGTAACCATCTCATCCTCTCTTATATATTGATAGGATTCTCATGGAAAAGGTTAAGCAATATTAATTGGAGAATTGGTGAAGGAATTGTGTGAAGAACCCAGCTTGGACAGAAGCTTGGAGACTCCAGTAGGTATATCAAGAGGAATTGGATCTTCTTCATGCAAAGATAGAGCAAGTGTGTGTGTTGGAACCAAGGGTCACCGAAAGGAATCTTGCGACATCAAGGCGATCAGGTTGTATCTTCTACTTTTGATTAATATGATACGACGACATGTCCTTTTCCCATAAAGTCATTCTTACTTTATTGTGTAATTCCTTGATCATACACACAAGTTGACGATTGAATACATTTTTCTATCTTCACTTTGGTTGGTTTGTGTTGTCTTGGTCTTGACCTCACAAGAGCACCAGAGCAAAGCGGGAGCAACAAATACCTAAGGAAGTGATACAAAGGTATGTAACTTGTTCCTCCTTCTTATCTAATTCAATGGTCATAACTTAGGGAAAGAGTCACGTCCTGTGCTGTTTTGTTCTAGATCCAGGTGGATCTAGGGAGATCTATTAGTGTCCACACCTACTGATTAGTCTGACAACAACATGTATTCCCATTCAAAACAGATCTATATCACCAAAATATCCCTGTCATAGCAATGCTACAATAATTTAATTCAACATAGAGAATTCACCTTCCTCGGATCTATCAAGAAAGTTTGGAATTTATGGGCGATTCACTGAGCGATTTGCTGCACATTCTATGTTCAAAATTATTTAGATATACTGCATGAGATTCACTAGGTGAATTTATTTTTAGATCCATTTTTGCTGGAGAATTATTGGTCATTGGATGCATCTATCCAGTGGATGCTCATATCACACAGAATTTTCCCCTCCAAAGGTTCAAGGTGTTGATGGTGCCAGTTAAATTAGATATTGAATGGTAGATCTCTTGTTGGATAGAATCAATGGATGGATCAGATTGTTGATTCGATCATTTGCTAGATGGACATATCGATGGCATATTTATGTGTGGCATATCGTTGCAAGGTAACAATATGTCCAGATACAACTCATATAGGGAGAACAAATTTGGACAAGCAGAATTACACCCAATGTAATTCACAAATATGTGATGTTGACAACCTTGGAGTTTCTTTCTCTGAAGATTGATTGTATTCAAAGAAGAAGCCAAATAATCTCATTTTCCATAGAACGTATGATCATCACATATATGATCTGATTAAGGTTGGGGTTTAGAGAATCAAAGGTTACAGATTCCTACGTCTTGATCATTATAGGGCGGTTATTCATAACCCTGTCATCCAATAGGGTTTATTTAAAATCTGGATAAAAAATTGGATATGTGCCAAAAGCTCAAAAAGTAACCAGAAAAGTGATGTTGCAGAGAAATGGAGTGATATGTGCGATCATCCATTTGGAAATCATACTAAGATAACAAATGAATTTTGCAGATAGACTAGAGACGCATGGACTGATCTAAATTTGCAGAGACTTGACCAAAACTTGCAGATAATTGACCAATAAGAAGATGATAGATCTAAAACTTGACTTCAGTGATAGATCTAAAAAAATATTATTATTTTCCTTTGTAAAATGAAACAATTGACATACCAATCAAATGATCGATGCGATGACGGAGTTTTCCAAGATATTTCGACGCTGGAATATCCTCTTCACCAAATGTGCATCATCATGATCTAAAATCAAACTTTCCATGAAAAAATTATCATGGAATAACCAAGCCTCTAAGATCATAAGCCCTCTAATACCAATTGAAGAAATTGAGCATAGAAATATTAGGACAAGAAGATTGGCGAAAAAGGCCTCAAGCCATAATTATCAACATTGTATTCATATTAATGATACAAATATATAATACAATAATGAAACCACCTCAATTTTTTTCACATCGACACCTCATCAGGAGATAAGGTAGGAGGAGGAACTATAGGAATCTAGAAACACACTTAGGATAACAACTATATCCTAGCATGTTTAATATACAAAGGTGGTATACTAAGACTTAATGATTGTATACGAGAAAGAGGCTAACAACTCTAAGACTATGTTTGACCCATCCATCAAAAAAGAGAACCCTATAGTCATAGAGGACGATTCTAAAGAATCTAAAGTAGGTATTAAAGAACAGGCAAAAATACCTCCATTGCACAGGAAAGAAAATAAAAATAAAAACGTGGGGAAGATACAAGGTAAAGGCAAACAAGTTTCTCAATACTCTACAGGACCTATAACAAGAGAAACCACTAGATCATCAAAAGTTGAAGCACTGTTTAAAGGTACAAGTGGGGTTTTTGATGACAAAGACTATCATTCTACAGATCCATATCAGATTCCAAATCTCTCATAGGCCATGGACTCAGATAGTTTTGATGATAATCATAACTCAGAATTATCATCTAGATACCAGATCAAACTAAGAAAAACTCAGGTTGTTATAGAACTGAACAAACCTGCACCTGTAGAAGAATTTCTAGAGTTTAAAGTCAAGTTTAGAAGTGATAAACACAAGATTAAAGAACTCCAGAAAATGGTTAAGTAATTAAATAAGGAAAAGGCTAAGGTGGAGCAATGGAGTGCCAGACAGCGGGAGAAGATACAGGGTTTCAAGAAAAAGAGAAAGGAACAAAAGGCACTGCCCAAGGAGCTGCGAGAGTCTAATTTCAAATTGTATTGGCACAATATTGTGCTTAGAACCAAGCTAAAACAGAGGACTACTAAAGCTAGCGCCATCATTATATCATGATAGCCTTATGAAGTTCCTTCCTGCAAATTTTTGATACTATTTACTCAAGGAGTGAAAGATGATCTTTTTTATTTTGACCTAATGAATTTTGACACTTCAAATGGATAACTCAGTTGAGATAAATTCCAAATTTTGTGGGATTTGATAAGTTGTTGTAAAAGTTATTTGGGTTAAGTTGTTGATTTGTTTCCTATTTTTGAAAATGTAAGTGCTCATTTTGAGATGATCCTCCTAGAATATAGAAATTGACCAGATCTTGTTACTAAAAGAACACTAGAAAATAGGATCTGTTGTCATTTCCTGTATAGTTAAATAGATAGATGAAAGACTGTATGGAGGTCAAAAATTTGGATATTCAGAGACCTATTTTGAACTCTTTGTAAGACAGATTTATTTTGCCTTGATACTTAATGGAAACGACATGTTGATGGTCAGACTTTCTCTTCTTTCTTTTTATTTTCTTGCTTGATATCATTTTTCAATTGCAATGCATTATTTTCTTGGTCTTAATTAATGTAGTGAAGATTTTGTTGTTATTATTATTATCAAGATTTGATTTACAAGAACATGTTCTTGTTTCTAAATTACATTTTCTGATAAGAAATCCATGTGGGGTTAACAAACTGAAGACTTCCATATTTCCTCTCTTTATTTTTCCTTATTTATCTGATCTATTTATGTGGATACCCTTTAACAAATCAGTGGGACATCTCTTGGATTTATTCTGAAATTCATTTTTACCTTGAAACCTTGAACCAACTTTCAACCACCCTTTTAAAAACCAATTCATAAAACCCTTAAAATATTATTGCAATAACCTAATGATGCCCTAGCTTGCCCTCTCACAGTCAAGTGCAACTTTAAGGACTTACATCTTTTGGCGTCATTGTTGGGAACGAAGAAACAAAGATATCTTCCCTGAGGAAACGACAAGATTAGATTCGAATCTTGATGGTGAACAAGTTTTTGGACATTACATGAGACTGTGATTATTCACCTGGTGACTCCTTTGTGGTAATTTTGGCTCCTAAAAGAGAAGGAAAAGGACCAAAAACTCCTCCAACTTCCTCTTCATCTACAAAGAAGCCAGTTACCTAAAAAAACCCATACCTAGAGCTTATTGCAGTAGTACCAGACATTGAAAAAATTATTAAGAAAACCTAAAATCATTCCTGGACAGTTCTCCCTCTCAAGGGAAAATTGCCTTCAAACATCTCTCAAGGACAGCCTTCGGAAGCTATCAAACTCAATCAGATGAAGAAGTAATTCATGAAAGTGAAATTAAGCATGTCATTGAGCCTGTTAGAGTTTCCTTTCCTTCAAATATTTCATAACTAAATCTAAATCAATGGAAGTTGTTTGTTGATATCATTAAAGAGGAACAAGAAAATACTTTGTCTGTAGTTGAATTTTTGAGAGATTACAACAAAGATATTAAAGGTGAACTAGAAACACTCTCTTCATCATCTCAATCTTTCTCTTCTGAAGAAATTAAACCACATTATTCTTCTTTTGAAAACCCTCTTTTTCTGGGACCATCATTCGTCTCTAGCCCAGAAAAGAAACCTTTTTTTTCTAAAGATCAATAAATAATATCAGTATAGCTAAGTTGTTACACATAGGGGAAAACTTATCTTTTTACGTCACCTGTTTTTCTTACTCCTAAAGTGCAAACACCAAAGATAGAAAATATGGTTGTTAATAGAATGGATGCAATTGTTGCAGCCAGATATGCACCATTAATATTGCCACAAAACATGTATGCTTTCCCACCAAATGATTATATGAAATATCTGCTCAGACTTAATGGAGAAGGAGGATTTACTATTGAAGATCATTTAATTTTTTTCTATAAATTTGCAGATAATTTTAATGTAGATCATGCAGATGTTTGGATGAGACCTTTTATGCAAAGTTTATATGGTGAAGAAAGAAAATGGTTCAGGAGCTTGCCACCTAATTCAATTGTTGATATTGATGCTTTGGATAACACCTTTTTAAGATATTGGGGAGATAAGAAGGACTACTTATATTACATTATTGAATTTGGTGCCTTAAAAAGGAAACAAGGTGAATCAATATCTGATTTTACTAAAAGGTTAAATAAAATGTATATTAAAGTTCCAGACGAAATTAAGCCTTCAAAAACATCAGCCAAAATCACCTTTGCCAATTCTTTTGATGATAAATTTTATTTTCTACTGAGAGAAATAAGGTATGCTACTCTGAACCTAATGCAGGAAGCAACTATTGAGGTAGAATCTAACATACTAGCAGCAGCAAGTTGAAGTCCAGGGGTGATAGAGATAGGAAAAAACAGAAAGAAGAGCTTCCTTCCTCTTCTCATGCAACCTCTGATTCTAAGATAGATGAAATGGCTAAAATGTTTAATACCTTGAAAATGGAACAAAAACAACCCAATAGACTTGCACAGGAAGGTGGATACAGAAATCCTAATTAGTTTAGAAGGCCAAATAATGTACCTCAAATCTTACCAAGAGAAGGGAAGAACCAAGAAGATCAAAAAGTTTTTCCTCCTTTCCAAAACAATGCAGTAGAAGAGGTGGAAGAAGAAGATGATATTGAAGATGACCCTGCAGTACAATTAAATGATTCAGAATCATCCCCTACTCATTTGACACAGCAGGATTATAAAGATTCTTTGATATTAAATCAGTTTGAAGAAGGGGATCTTGATGAGATTATATAGAAGGAACCTAAAATAGATAAATATGATCTTAGATCTAGATAAAGTACACCTAAGGTGGATGTACCTATTCCAGCAAAGAAGGCCAGTACTCCAGTCAAATCAGGGATCAGTAAAGACAGTCACGGGATTCAAATTGATCAACAATTAAAGCAACCTGCCAAGGTCAATACTACAAAGTTAAAGAAAACAAAAAAGGTTGTTTCTTCTTTCATCCTTGAACATGAAATCAACAAAATCAAAATTTATGTACCTCTGATAGAACTAATGAAAACGTATCATTTTAGGAAGATTGTTCTCAAGTCTTTACAGCCCCCTGCTCAGGTCACCTTTTCAGATACTATCAACCTTGAAGATGAGAACCCTGCTATAACCATTGGACATCATATTGAAGACAAAACTGATGCTTCTCCTCCTTTCTACATATCACTAAATATTCATGATAAGATATTGCATGACTACTTAATGGATTATGGGGCTTCACACAATGTTATGCCAAAAGTGGTATTGGATGAATTAGGGTTAGATGTCTCTAAACCCTACCTTGATCTATATTCTTTTGACTCCAGGAAATTCAAATGTCTAGGAGTTATCAAGGACATGGTTGTTACTCTTTCCCAATTACCTATGAAGAGTGTGGTATTGGATGTTATTGTGGCTGATATACCTCCAAAATTTGGAATGCTTCTGTCAAGATCCTGGGCTAAGAAAGTAGGAGGCACATTGCAGATGGATCTCAGTTATTCTACCATTCTTGTTTTTGGTGGAAAACATTGGAGATTATACAGGTAAGTAAGCCTAGCTTACTTGGTAAGTGATCATGAAAACCCTAGTAATCATCCTATATATGTTGTAGAAGATGAACTTGGCTCCTTTATTCTTCATATTGATGATCATATGGTAGAAACATGAGTTAGAAGAATAGCACCTGTAGTTGGAGACAATGCAGGAATTTTTTTTTGGAAAATGTATTTCGATGGGGCTTGTTCAAAAGAAGGTTCTGGTGTTGGGATTGTTTTCATTTACCCTACCCAAGAAGTCATCCCTATGTCATATAAAATTGAATTTGATACAACCAATAACATCAGTGAGTATGAAGCTTAGATACTATGATTGAAAGCTACTAAAGATACGAGTATAGATAAACTTTATGTTTTTCAAGATTCATAACTCATTATTCATCAGATTAAAAACATTTATCAAACTAAACAGAAAAGGTTAAAACAATATAGGAATGAAGTGTGGTATTATGTGGATAATTTATTCTTGGCATTCAACATTACTTTTGTGCACAGGAATTTGAATCATCATGCTGACTCTTTGGCACTTGCAGTCAGTAACTTTAAGACCCCAATGTTTCCTAATTTAAAATTTGAGATTGAGGTTAGACATAGACCCTCAATACCAGGTAACATAAAAATTGACATGTTTTCAAAGATGATCAGGAGATTCAAATATTTTTAAATACTATTGAAGCATTTTCCAATATTTCAATAGATCACGACAATGAAGAAGATGATGTAGAGGTACATGTTGCAAATGTTCTTCAAGACAATGTTGTTGGGCACAAAATTATTGAATTGAAAACAAATCATCTTCCTAAAGGCTTGGTTCCACTTGAGATATTCTTTGATCACAACGATGTTTCCAGAAAGGTTGTTATTCAGATAGAAGAGATTGATGTGGTGGACTATGATATCAGTTCTAATTTAAATCCCAAGATGATTAAATTATTCAAAAAATTGTCAGTAAAACAGAGAGACATATATGTCAATTTGATGAAGCAGTATTCAGATGTATTTTCTTGGTCTTATGAAGACCTAAAGGTTTTTGATACAAAGATAATGCAACATAATATTCCTTTGAAACCTAGATCAAAACCTTTTAAGAATAAGTCTAGGAAATTTAATCCTTTGTTGTTACCCATAATAGAAAAAGAGATGAAAAGGTTATTGGATACCAAAATTGTAGTTCCACTAAGATACTCAAAGTAGGTATCTAATTTAGTACATGTCAGGAAGAAGAGTGGAGAAATAAGGCTTTGTGTGGACTTCAGGAATTTGAACAGGTGCTCCCTAAAGGAAAATTATCCATTACCAAAAATGGATCATATTTTACAGAGAGTACTAGGGGAAAATAATATTTCTATGCTTGATGGCTATTCAGGGTACAACCAAATATCAATAATGGAGGAGGACAAGAAGAAAACAGTTGTTACCATTCCCTGGGGCACTTTCATGTATGATAAGATGACCTTTGGATTGATGAATGCAGGGGCAACCTTTCAGAGGGCTATGGACATTGCTTTTATTGGTGAGAAAGACAGGTTTGTGGTTATTTATCTTTATGACATCACTGTATTTTTAGCATCTAATGAAGAACATTTACATCATTTGAAGTAGACTTTTGAGAAATGCAGGAGGTATAGTATCTCACTTAACCCTAAAAAATCACATTTTTCCATGGAAGAAGGAAAACTTTTGGGACATATTGTTTCACCTGAAAGTATTAAAATAGATCCATAAAGAGTAAAATCTATCTAGAAGATAGAAATTCCAAGGAACAAGAAGTCTATCCAATCCTTCATAGGTAAGATAAAAATTTTAAGGAGATGTATACCCAATTTTGTAGAGATTATCAAGTACATTACAGATATGTTGAAAAAGGATGCAGAAGTTAAGTGGATACTAGAATCTAAAGAATATTTTGAGAAGATTAAGCAGGCTCGTGTTCAGGCCCATGTTCTCATCAGTCCGGATTACTCCAAGGGATTCATGATTTTTTTCATTTTCCTCAGAAGACACCATAGTTGTTGTTATTCTACAAAGAAATGAGCAAGGATATGAGCAGCCCATCTCCTTCTTCAGCAAAACTCCCAGAGACTCAGAACTGAAATATGATATAATGGAGAAACAAACATATGCTCTGTTGAAGGCTTTAAAATATTTCAAGGTATATGTTCTACAATCTAAGATCACTGCATATGTGCCAAGTAGTGGATTCAAAGAAATTTTAGTTTAGCCTAATTGTGAAGGAAAGAGAGGAAAGTGTATAACAAAAATCCTGGAGTACAGGCTGACTATAAATCCCACTGTTGAAGGAAAATCTCCCCGCGGACAGGTAGATCTCCTCTTGAGAGCTAGACTCTTAACTCTTAAGATAGAATATGCCTATCATGGACATTGACTTCCTTTTAGATCTATATAAACTGATGTATGAGGAGGAAGGAGAAAATAATTACCTTTTATTGACGTTTGTCCCTGCACGCTCCGAGTTGAGCTCTGATCTTTCGCTCCTCGATAAGCCCTGTAGACAAACAATGGTACAACCACTTCCTACTCTACTGATATTAGCTTGAAATGGACCTATCTATCAGAGACAAGTTCATGTGAGATTAAACACAAACTAGAAAGAAACAGGCCAAGCGTGTCATATTGATGAGAACAATGACGAAAGTAACTTACAACCGTAGATGCAAATGCAGTAGCTTCGTCAAATCCCCTTTGTCTAACCCTTTCTCAAAAGATCCACGATCCAGATGACAACAACTTCACTGATTACTCTCCTCCAGTTCACTGTGTGTTTCCTATGAGATCATAGGTTTCATGCTTCTAGTTCTTCCTCCTTTCCACCATGATAGAGCCTGCTTATATAGGTTTAGAAAGGCCTAACCTCTTGAGGTATCTTTAGGGTAAGTTGAGTATTTTCCTCCTTGAGTTAGGGATCTTCCCTAAGATCATGGCTAAACCAAGAATTCAAATTCAACTGCCTTCCAATATTGAAAGATATTCCCCTTATTCTCCTCAACAGACCAACTCCTGCCCAGAATAGGCAGTGCTCCCTCAAAAGGGCCATCAGAGCGCTATAGCACTCCCTAGTAGGCTTTAGGGGGGCACCAACACTCTTAAA
Source organism: Picea mariana (assembly GCA_032191745.1). Lineage (NCBI taxonomy): Eukaryota > Viridiplantae > Streptophyta > Pinopsida > Pinales > Pinaceae > Picea > Picea mariana. The sequence continues at coordinate 62,539 of JASDQU010735262.1, forward strand.
ATCAATAACGCTCCTCCTGAAGGGTTGTTCAGTGTTATAATGCTCCCTAGCAGTTTATAGAGGAGCGTCAGTGCTCCTAAGAGAGATGTAGGGGAGCGCTCTCTTATAAAAACCTAGATCCAATGATTCTTTCAGGTGGCAAGAGGTACTTAACTTCAGTTAACCATTCCTCTTCCTTCAAATCAAGTGTTTGAGGAATTTTAATTGTCTTCTTAATGTCATCATAAGTATGACATAGGCATCATGGCAGTATGCTTTGCTTGACACTTGCGACACTTGTGAGCAACATGCGACACTTATCAAAGTGAGTAATGTTGATGTGTAACAGATTGCCCCCCAAAGTATGAAGTTAGAAGATGAGAACTGATAACTAAAATGATTTGTAGACTTTCAAGCAAGGGTATAGACGTGGAGAACCTGACAAAAGCTGCACACAAACATCCAACAAATATTATGACACGTTTCAAACCCCAAGGCAGGCATACCTATGCTTGGGTGATCAAGACTTGCAAAACATGGCCGCCATAAAATACACTGCGGATCCATAATTGTATTGATAAAAAGGTATAGCCACCGAGGATACAGTGTGGATCTATACTCTGATGACCTGAAATGATCGTATCCATGAAGAATACACAATGGATCTACGAGATGACAAGACATAGCCAAGACCAATACAAAGTGGATCTATGTAACAATATATGTGTCATTGTTCAAGAGAAACTCCTTCGCAACTTGGGCAAAGTACATATCAAAGTGATCACTCAACCCAGGGTCTCCTTACCGATCCCTATGTAGTACGAATCTAACCATGTGAATAGATGTCTTGATGTCGAACATGGCAGAAACCACTTGATTACCAGTCAATGATGTAAATCATTAACAAGCGCGAGGGAGATCACCATTAATGTCAATGATTCCCAAGGTACCCTAGTACATTCCAACGAATGTGAATGGATGAGCTGCAGTCGAAAATCCATGGAATCATCCATTCAGAGTTCAATGATGTAAACCTACTGTCGGACATGAGGAGGCCTGCCATTGAGGCATGTAGGTCCCAAAGTACTAACTGGTTTCTAATTCTAATTCCTGGATAATGTGTTGAAGTCGACAGGAATAGGCTCGTCGAAGGAGGGCCTTGATGTATCCCCCATCAACGACATGAAATGAACATAGAGATGTAATTGGTAGATCAAATTAGCATGGAATGACATGGGTATTGAGACAAGATATTTGTAATGGCTGACTCACAAGATGGATAATTCCCTTGAACATTGAGGCATGACAGCAGAAACATGACATGGACCAAAACTTGATGATGCAGTGGATGCTGTGGCTTACGTCGGGTGACCCAGAGGAGTGAAAGAAATTCAAAGGATTGGCTCAATGCAGAGGTTCGATGGATTATAATGCGTGCAAAAGACAAAGTGTCATGTTCAAGGGCGACTCTAAGAATTACTTGGTAATGTTCTCAAGAGACTGCTTGGCTTGCTTCTTTCAAATTTTCCCCCATCCAGATGGACGAGTACCTCTTTTTATTTTAACGAGCTCGAAGAGGGTAACACATGCTTGATATAACTCACCTTCGGTAAGTTCCTCTTCCTTTGTTTAACAAACTGGAAGAAGTAAGGTTTCGATCCCGTATGGGCCTGTCGATGTTTGTTTTAGCGAGTCCAAAGACAGAAAACTCAAAGGTTTTTCATGATTATAGAGTCTGGAAAAACACTTAAAAGAGAACTCTCTTAGTTCCTTTTTCGTACAGTTGGTCTCACGAGGCCGAAAAAGAGATAAACTACCACTCGAAAGACGCCCTTTCGAACCTTTTTACGAGTGTGAAAGGAAGCATGATCACTTGACGATCTTTTCATATTTAGAGAGTCTGAAAAGAGTTTAAAGGTGACTCCAAGGGGTTCCTTTTTCGTGTGTCCATACGGGTCCGAAAAAGAGATAAAAGTCTACCCGGTGTGTTCTTATATTCTCGAGCTTGAGAACGAACTAAGACTATGCTCGTGGATGTGACAAGGTAAACAAACGATCAAAAATGCTTTGAAACCTGTAGTGTCAAAACTACAATCCAGAGGTTTAGTGAGGCCATTATATTGTTAAAGAAACCCACAAATAACTATACCTTATAAAAAATGGAAATTTGTAAATAGTAATACAAGAAAAATCTTCATTTACCATTTCATTAGCATAAGGATTTGTAGCAGTGGAGATTCTCATTTTGGAGGTGGATCTTGTTTTGCTTGATACCGGAGCTACGGTTGACCATTTCTCTCACCATTTGGACCAGGTAGATCTTCATTTCCTCTTCTTTCAATTACATGGTTCAAAATTTGTTTTCACAACAATATTTAAATAAAAAAACGAAGCCCTAGGTCGTCCAAAAAAAAAAAGATCAAATCGGCCTCCATTCAAAACGATGGGAAAAAGACCTTTGTTTGCAAAAACACTTTTATAGGGTGGTAGCATAGATGCCAGTGCCTTGATACTTGAGTAGATAGGCCGTTTTTGTTAAGGAATCCATAAGAAACTCAAAAACATGCCCACGCAGCCAATGATGAAGATTATTTTAATTTAAAATGTTTTATTGCTACATAGTGATTATTGAGTAATAAAAGGAGGGTGTGGTCCCTTTTGAACAGTATGGGCAATAGATTTCAAGTTTTTAAATTACTTAAGAAATTGTCGAAAAATTGAATAATGAAATTCTTTGTTTTTTGTTTGTAGGTGATTTCGGCAACGACCATGATTGAGTGGAAGGAATGGGAGCATGAGCTCGATGATTTGGTTGCTTTATGAAGTCCTCACATGTGGGCCATGTTGAGATATTTTGGCCTTCTGAAACTCTTCAAACTGCAAAAGATGAAGAAAGACATCCTTCTTCTTGAGCACATAATCAGCTTGTGGGATGTCGCAGAGAAAGGGTTTTGGATCGGAACACAGATTTTAACTATCGAGTTGGAAGATGTATATTTCTTGACTGGCCTCTCGAAAAGAGGGGCTCCTATAGTGTTTTTCAGACAGAGGGTGCTCCCTAAGCAAGTGGATGTGTACTTGGCACGTCATTGTGTCCCAGGAGAAAGACTGGTGGGGGGTAGGATCCCCATCAACGATATCAGAGAGTTACCCCTTCGGTCTATTTTGTTTTCCATCACGAGTGTGACAGGAAGCACTAGCGAGCATCTGGAATCGAGATCATAGGTAGCTTATGGTGTACAGTGTTTGGAGCCAACACTGTTTAACTGGAGCGCAGGGTTTCTTTAGAACGTGAAGGACCAGGTTTCGAGATGTAGGATGGGGTAGAAGAAGTTCGGATATGGTTCTTTCTTGGTCTCATTCTTCTTAGAGCGCATCCCCCAGATGCAGCCTCAGATTGCATTGGTGGTACGACCAGTGGGAGAACCACAGATGGAACAGTGGACTAGTCTGTCTCCGAGACTAGTGGCAGAGTCAGAGTTTCATTTCATCGGTGACTTCTTCACTTGGCTGAGACGCCAATATATTTGGATAGAAGA
>JASDQU010735263.1:4975-29878 GCA_032191745.1 Picea mariana
AGGTGATGGGCTTGAACTGCTGTGTGTCTTACTGCCGGAACATTTTTGGGAGCGACTGTGATGTCGGCTACCACTCCTTGACCTACTTCTTCTCCCATGAGTTCTGTGACTCTCCGTCATACTTGACTCTCTTCCTTTCTCAAGTTTCTTCTCTATTCTTTCCAGGCTCTGCATGAATCTTAAGTTTAATTTCCCTTGTCGATCTCTAACTTTCATGAGCTTTCGGCTATCATCTCAGCGTTCCTTGGCCTCTCTTTGTAACCCTTCAATGATTTTCATCATATGTCCTTCCTTATCCATCTCATTTCCATGCCCATTAGAGTGCGATCCTTCGACTCCCTAGTTAACATCCTTCCCTTCTTGTTCATCTTCCATTTCAGGGATAATTTGCATTCTTCCCCACTCCATAATTGGCATTGATTACTTGGAGTTTTGGCCTCTTTTGAACTCTCCACACGCACTGTGCAATTGAATTCAAATTTTTTTGTCAGACCATTAGACTTTATGAACAATCCACAACATTCATAATTAATACGAACAAGAACGAAAGATATTTCAACTTCACAAGTTTTCTATGCTCTGTCTGGCTCTGTGTTTTTCGAGTGTCTGAACTTCAATTCAGTAATTTTGGGACTTCCAATTTTGGAGTTTCGCAACTCCTGATGTCAGGGTTTACTATCCTCTCGGATTCCCAATCTTCGATGACCCTTTTAACATGCTAGCCCTCCTAAGCCTAGCCCTTGACTCATATGACCATGCACCAAGACTATGATCGTTTCCCTCTCATGTCTACTCCTATCGGGGTTTCGGCCCTTGCGCTATCAACAGGCGCATGCCTTCGCAATCTCTGCCTCTCTGACCTCCGATATGCCTTAGCCCTCCAAGCTAAGCCCTATCCGATGTGACCGTTGTCTCGTGACCCAGGCCTTATCCCTTATCGGGGTTCGGGGTTTCACAATATGAATGCGCCAAATGCTTGACAGCGGAATCCCCGATTTCCCTATTTCCGATGGGCTCCGTTCGTGCTATCCCTTCGGGCTAGAGCCTCATCATACAACCACACTATATAACCTCCACCCTACCCCGTCGGGTTTTCGGCGATTTCAATATCATGCTTGTACGCTCACGAGATCTCCGATGGGTCCCAGTCGTTGACTTGTCAACAATCCTTTCCTCTGTTGCTATAAATCTACCACCTGTCCTCCTGACAGTCGGTGTGGCCCCATGCACCTAAGCCCTATCGGGAAATCACGTATCGTAATTTTCCCATGCATGAATCCTTTGCCTCCGGAATCTCCGATTTCTCGATTCCCGATTGCTCAAATCCCGATTTCCGATGAATGAATTCTCTATCGGGACTTTCCTGATGAATCTCAATCACCGATGGATTTACTCCTTGTTGGGACTTTCCCGATGGTATGGATATCTGCCACGTGTCCACTAATATAAACGATCCGGATCTTGTCGCAAATTCACGGATCGTGATTTCGTGTGACAATATTTCTACGTGCTCGAGAACTCTGATTCTCTGAATTATGACTCTGTGGAATCTCCTGACACGTGTCCACCTGAGATTCATGGCTATGATCCCTCCTCGGTTTTTCGAGAGTCACAGGGTCTCGATTCTCTTGAGTTCTAATATCCCGACGCTTCTTCGGGGCTTCTCCTCTACCCATGAGGACTTAAGTCCTGCGCAACTTCTGTCAACTCGGATGGTTGACGGGTAAATCCACAGGGATCTTACGCCTCACGATCCTCCTGAGTTAACTCCTATGCAGCATTCAAAAGTTTTGAATCTTGTGCACGTTCTCCAGATCTGACGGTTACAAGGGTTTGCCTTCCCTCCTGAACATATCCGACGGTTCTCACACCATCAGTGTAGAAACCTGTCTTCCTGTGGTCGTAGACCACACCATTTGTAATTTCACAGCACCGCTAAACCTCCTGAGCTTATAAACGCGGTCAAGCAACTACTTGACACACTGGAACAAACCAACGTCCGAAATTGGCCATTCCAGACCCAATTTCTCCTCACATTTTCGGTCCAAAGACTGCTCCACCGGCCCATCTAGGCTCAGTGTCGAAACCTTGCTCTGATACCAATTTGTAGTGTACCCTTTTACTACCCAGGTTTCCCAACCTCTCAATTTACCATTATATACATGAATGATTACATAATTTGTACTGACCTTATGAGCACATGCATTTAACATAATTAAACCCATTTAAAATACAGAGTGAAACATATCTGGTTACTGCTATAATTAAACATTCCATAGCATTCAACAGTAACTCTTTTACACAACAAAAAACATGATACATGAACAACACAGTCATGCCAAACGTTTTAAAACATAATTCATAATACTTATCTTTTATCATTTGGAGAAATCACCAACCAAGTACAAGCCTTCCATGAACCTCCCAGCCTTAGACCATACTGTTCATCAGCTCAACAGTAGGTCACCCCCGAGCTGGGACCGAGATCCACCCCAAGGCAAGGAATCCTAGGCTAGGCTGAGGTTACAGGGATGATAGCACATACACATTCACCAGGAAGAATCTCTCCCAGGAATCTCCCACACTCACTGCCCACAGACCCTCATTCCCCACATGCTTGTTCCACCCCAGGAGAGTGCACCTTCTTTGTCACCTAGATAGTCCTTCGGCTGCCAGTCTCCTTACCTTGGGTTACAGGAACAGGCCGGACCAGAATTCTCCGGCTCTATGGCAGCTACAGGGTTCCTTCCAGGAGTCCTCTTCTCCCTCTGCACACTCCCTCACCTGGAGGGGTCGCTCACAGGCCAACAAGCCTCACGCAGTCTAGTACTGCGTGGTCAAAACAATCTACAGGAAACACAGAAAAATGGTTCCAACGATTGGATCGGCAATCACAGGATGATCTCACGGTGATGATTTCGGAGCAGGCTTCTCGCACAGGCTAGCTCAGTTTTCCCATACAATCACAGCATGCTTCCACTTGAGTCCAGCACATAGAATTCTGGTTCAGGAATGTGTTTCCAGGTTGCCTAGAACAGACACAGACTCATATCTCTAGATAGGGTATAGACGGTTTTCCTCAGGCAACCACCCCTAACAGTTTCAGAGATGAATCAGGATATCCGGCAGAGGTCGTATCGGTTCCACACATAGAGATTTGGTTCCAAATGGAGGAGAGTCCCCCACCCACGGTTTAGTTCAAGGCTTATATTTGCATGCACCAGGGTTGACACTTGTCACCCTGGGAACTGCATGCATTCCATCCGTACGCCTTCCTCCCACCACTTGGGGAATCACGAGTCCTTCAAAAGGATTTAGGATAAAATAATGTGCACATGGATTTTTAGGAATAATAATAAAATATTATCCCAGGCCTAAGCCCCCTAGGATCCTCACTCAGCCCCTTTCCCACCTTCCAGCCCCTGATCCCTTGCCCATTCTGTGGACTCTCAGTCCCCCATCACTCTTTCATCGTGGTCGATCTGCACTGGAGGTATTTATATTTTATTAATTGACCTGCTCCCTGGCCTAACAAAACTCATAAGCCTACATCTTATACAAAACTTGGCTCACCAGCCTATAGAACATATTTACAATTCTTTGCATATAACATGATCTGTAACGGGGCTCGGCCTTGGGGACACTACATATTTTTTGCATCTTCATCAAAGAAGGTGGTGCAGCCATAACTATCAGGGGTGAGAAAGGTGATGGTTTCTTTTTTGAGTCTTCAACACTGGAGGAATGTGAAGGAGGTGAATCTTCTAATGGGAAAGAGGTCTGATATGAGGCTCTGTAAAAATTTGCAAGTTGTCCAGCTAAGTTTTCTTCACCTTTAGCAGATAGCTCTTGGAGAAGATGTTCAACAACAAGGAGGCTAGTATAAATTTTTAAATGATCTTCTTGTTGCTGAGAATGAAAAGACTCAAGAGAAGAAGAACTATGACTTCTTTCTAAAGTCTTGGATATTTTTTCAATCAAATTTGAATCTATCAATTTATCATCATTGGTATTTTCCTGTTGATCAAAAGGAGTTTGTTCTTCTACAGTATTTACAACTTTTTTTTCATCAGTACTCTTTGAAAAAAAAACAAATTTTTCTGTAGTAGATTTTCTAGAACTAAAAAGAGGATTACCTTTTGTATCTGATTTTGAGGCTTGACCTTGAATTGTCTTTCTTTTCCTGAGAATTAGTTCTGGATTCGACACTGGTGTGATAGGTGATTCTTGAGGATTCACCCTAGTACTGATCCTCTTAGGAGAAAGGATGAACTTGTGGAGTCGCCAGATAGATAATTACAACCAATTAAAATGTCTAATCTTTGTCTATCATCAAAGATCGGCTCTGTGTCGTATCCCAGGAAAGAAGAACTTAAATTTCGTTTCCCCGGCAACGGTGCCAATTTGTTATCACTCCAAGAAACTCCTTAGGGTTGTAAGATAAGGACGATTGGTAACTTAAGAATAATGTGTAGGTATACTTGGAACAATGGGATCCTCAATGATTAATGTAATAGACAACTCATCATACATCCAAAATAAACAGTGCTTTCAAAAAACAATAATCAGAACAAGTATTTTAAAAGGAGAGGATGAAGAACACTAATCTTGATTGCCAAATACAACTGGGTGTAGGGCTTAATGCAAGATAGAAATAAATCCTTCACTTCAAGTCTATGAGCTCAATAAAGAGATGACAGTCTTCATATGCTAAGATAAACTGAAATAAAGTACAAAAAAGGAAACATGAATATTTCTGATATTGAAAGCGAAAGGAGACTGTAATTTTATTATGTAATAAGAGTCTATACAGTAGCACAAAATATATTCCCAGTTTAAACCCTTGTGTATTAGAAAAGATAGGCATTTATAGCCTTTTACAATCAGTTTTTAAGATCGTAAAAACTTGAATCTGTATCTAAAAATAGCAAATTACATTAACTAAGACAATCGATAACAAAGACTAGTTGCTAGAATTCGAACTGTCTTCTATATCAAAATTTGACATATGTACTTCATCAGCTTCTGGAATCTGTTGTTGTCATGAAAAACGTAAAGGCACCTATCTTTTGTAGCTGGCTTTCTTCAATTACTCATATTCGAAACTTTAGGAGACCGATTTAGCATCTGGTTTTCAAAATCTCCATGAATCTCTGATGCTGAGTATTTTCTAACTAAGTGGTTAATCCTTTGATGCTTTGGAACTTCTTTAAATACTTTGAAAATCTCCCCGCTCCATCTTTAGCTTTCAAAAATTCTTTTTGTTCTTTCACCAGCTAACTTGCCTTATGATTCGCTAGTTAGCTGGTGAAAGCTTTTCCTTTCACCAGCTAACTGGTTGTAAATTTACCCTTTGCGCTGGTGAAAGCTCTGTTTTGGCCAAAAAGAAACTTTCACCTCCAAAACTGTTGTTTTATCAAAAACTTAGTGTGTCTCTACTTGATCTCCTTGCATATTCACAACAACCTGGGCTAGCACTTGTAGATCTGGGTGTGACTTCTTCTTTTGCTTCAATTTTTTAATCTTCCTCTTAAGGCGGTTTGCTAACCACCATAGACTGTTATAATCTTTGGTGATTTTCTTCTTTCTCTTTTTATGCTTGACACTTTCACAAGCCAACTTCCCAAATGTAGCATTTGTTTCTGGGAAATTATCAGACAGAGTTTTGTATCTCTCCTTAATTACTCTTTCTAAAACCTCCTGTTGAGCAATCACTTCTTTAAGTTGCTTGATTTTTTGTGATTTCTTTGACTTCGTGCTCTTTGATGTTTCACCTTCATCAATGTGAGTAAAAGTCTCACAATCATGTGTGAATTCCATGGAGTGTTGAGGGATTTTAATGGCTGGACTTTCATCTTCTTTCTCTGGCTCTATTCCTGAGTCTGTGTATGGTAGATTCAGAATATTTGTCTTCTTTTCTGTAGGCTGCTCTGAAGTGGTTTCAAAATCTAACTTTTTCTTTGACATGTGAGACTTTATGCTAGAAATCATATCTTTTGGTGGTCTTGGAAGAGTTCTCCTCTTCCTTGAGTTTCTCTAAGGAGTTAATTGTCTTTTTCCAGCTCTCTTCTGCTCATTCATGGGATGAGTTTGGGTTTCAAAGCCTTCCCAAAAAAGAAAATGTTGCCAAGTCCTTCCCCTTTGTCTTAGTTCCTCTAGAATTATCAATTTGATTAGGCCGAAATGACAAAGAGTGTTTTTCATACTTAGAGGTTCAGCCCTAATCATTTTACAGACTTTAGTTAGGCTTTTGTGCAAGAAAAAAGGTAAATTTAGGAGAGTTTTCCTTGTGAAATGATCTAAGAGCTTGAAATGGTATAGCATCAGCTTGTCATACCTGCCTTTTGAGGTTATATAGAGTTGAATACCTTTGAATAGGTCCTGTCATTCATCCTCCAAATGAGAAACTGACATGCTTTTCTTCCATGCAACATTTCTGAATTCATCCTTAAGATATGCTCTGAAATTGAAATTTTTGGTTGCTGTCATTTTGAACCAGCTCTGGCTTGATCTAGGTAAGTTGGTTGTTGTAGCAATGGTAGCTTCATCAACTATGATTTCTAAAGACCCGACACAGAATTTATTTCCATCATACGATTTAGCAAACGCTTCAGTTGTTGTTTGGTGGTAGCCATTTTATAACTTTTCAACATATCCCATGCAGCTTGTGTCTGAGAAGCGTTTTTGTACCTCTAGATGTGCCTGTAAAAAGGACAGACTGTCTAATTCTTTCCTTAACAATGAACCACTTCATTTCCTTTCCATTTGCAACTTGAACCCCAGACAATTTTACAAACAAAATCACTGTAATTTGTTGTTTGAGCCAAGGTTTGGCGCTGGTGAAAACTCTCGGCGTTGTCTTTCAAAAATGAAACCATAACATATGCTTGTGGATGATGCGTGTTGGGGATATGAAGTGTTGATTTGATGTCACCAACTGATTAGTACCGCTCCTTTACCTGTGATGATGAATTTGAAATCGTCATCTCCAGCGCCATTATCTTGTGAAGCATGCATTCACGAACATGATCCGCTTTGAAATCCGATTTAGACGTGGAAAACAGAATATTCATCATTATCCACTTTTACCGGTACCTTATAATTATTACGTGATGTGTGTTGAGAAATTCATCTTTTTATTTTTGAAAACGTGGAGGAAACACACGTGTTCCACGCTTTCACCAGCTAACGGTTTGTGGGAAAGTGTTCCTTAACTGTTGAAAATCACCGCTTTCACCAGCTAATCATCAATTTTGAAACACGTGTTAGCTGTTGAAAGTCTTTTCATGAAATTTTAAAGAAAAGACCTTTATGGATCAAATTATTTCTAAAATATGAATTAAAGACCTAAGTTTTTCCACTAGAAGAACTTAAAACAAAATGGAGAAAACTACCAACAACAATGCTATCAACCACAAAATGAAACCATAGTGATTGATTCATTTTGGGAGCTAACAGAAAGTTTTTTTTTTATGGGAATATGCATGGGAGTAATTGGCAGTGCTCAGTTCTAAAGAAAAATACCATCAAATTCAAGAGAGGATGATAGGAATAGGGTGGACGAAGGTCTCCCATTATTGGGAAGAGACTCATGAACCAGATCATTGGATGGATACAACCTAGAAAAACCTACCATATTGGCCAATTGAATGTGATGAGGCATCTTTCCAGACCATGGAAGGAACTCTAAGAAGAATTTCACTCCCAGCTCGTAAGGGACTAGAAATCTTACATTGGGGTAAAATGGGAGACAAAAATTTTAGTTTAAAAGATGCATATAGGGTCTCCATGGGGACTTTGGAAAATGTCAAAATGCCAGTTTGGATAAAAGTTTGGGACTCAAATCAATGGCTCAAAATAGCCACCTTTTATGGTTGGTGGTTAACAAAAAGGAATTAACATGGGATAGACTTACAAAGCGAGGATTCAAACGTCCACAAATTTTCCTAATGTTCTACCTGGAAGGGAAGACTTCGAATCATCTCCTAATCTCTTGTAGTGTTGATTTTTATTTATGGGATCAAGGAGCCATGCTATTCCTAACCCTTAATAGAACCAAAAAAAACATTAAAAAAATCATAGAATATTGGAGATTTGAGCCTTACCAGAATCAAATTCTCAACAAAGTATGGACCATGTTCCCGGGTTTTTATTCTAGAACATATGGAAGGAAAGAAAAAAAAGGACATTCAAAAACCAAAACCTCCATGTTGACTACATTTGGCAGGGTTTCCAGTCTAACATTCAATAGACTAAATCCATGATCCCCTAGTAGGCTGAAGACTGGCTTCCAACTAGGACTAAAAGTGATATTTTCAAAAACTGGAAAATTCATCAAGGTCAGCTCCCAAATCTGTCAACAATAGCTCGCACCTGAGAAAAGAAAATAAGGGTGAAATGGGAACACCCCTCCCAATGGGCTTCCTGAAATTTAACTTTTACGGGGCCTCAAAGGGAAATCCTGGCCCAATAGGGGATGAAGGTCTCTTCCAGGAATCCTGAGGGAAGATTCTAAGCCTCTTCTCCACGAGACTAGGGTATAATACTAAAAATTGTGCCAATCTCATAAGACTACTCTTAGGATTGAGGATGGAAATTGATTTCATGTATACAACGCTCATAGTGGAAGGGGATTCCCAAATTATCACCTCAACACTAAGGAAAATCATAAACAAAACTCCACTAGAATGAGTCTTGACGAATTGGCAATTTACATTTGGTCTCTATAAAGTGGCTCCAGCCATCCATGGCAACTCGACCATAATTCCTAGTCACATCAGATGAAAATCCAACTCTATGGAAAACTTCTTAGAAAATGTGGTGGTGTGGAAAACCCTTGGGAAACCCGAATGTTAGGGAGTAAGCGGGCTTGGGCGAATTTCTAGAAAACATAACACGTTTAAATTTGATGGAAAATCCTTTCCCACACAAGGCACCAGATGTGGGAAGTGGAGACTTCATGGTGGGTTTGTCAGAGGCCCACGCACCAACATTATGAATGCATCTCATCCTGCTTTTCGAAAGAGATTTGTTATAGATGGAAGAGGGTTGGTTCAGATGGATTCGGATTAGAAAGGATGACAGTTATTGTTGGGAGATTAAATTTTAGGAAATGAAGGTATGACATGACGATCTTGTGTTTATTTCGTTGAAGGTTTTTGGTGGGATGGCGCCTTCGACATACTTACCCATTTCAGGAGACATTATGAGAAAACATGGCTAGTTCAGGGCTCGCAGGAGATATATCAAATCAGGTAATTATGAGAGGAAGTGGAGGCCAGAGAGTAAATCAAATTTGCGGTCAAGGATCCATATTTTTAAGAGGTGGTGGGAAATAACTCAAAGATCCATCACAACATCACATCTGAGTTTCTCTGGTGCATTTGTTGAGCTCTCCCAAGGATTAAGCAACTTGAGGGTGGTGAGGACGTAGAGGACCTGAGGGTGAATCTCCACCTCGAGCCACTCACTTTGTGTAGTGTGGAGTGATTCCAGTTGGGAACCTTCTAAAACTAAAGACAATAGTCTCAACCTCTACATAACTTCCTTGAGGGAGCCAAGGACAGAAGTCTGGTCTCAAAAAAGAGGAATGGAATTAGGGCATCATAAGGATCCCATAAATAGTTAGGTTGCCTCCATCTCTGGTGATATTTCCAACTGAAAATGACATGAGGGGAAGTAATCAACCAAGATAGATACCAGGGCAAGCAACAGAGTAGAGCGGGTGGCTGGGGAGGATAGTAAACATTTCCAGCGACTTTTCTCAGTGATAGAAAAAAGAGTCATGGCCAATATTCAAGAAACAGTTCTTAAGAAAAGAAAGGCTACCATGGAGAAAGAAATTCTCTTGGATGCAAAGGACTGGGTGATAGACCTGTTATAGTGCAAATTTTAAAGCCCGACCCAACCACAAAACAAGTGCTACAACTTGGAAATCATACACCCAATTTCACCTCGATGTAGGTCTCTCATTTCAAGGGTGACTAGGTCACTCTAGGGAGGCGACCCCAGTGACCCTAGGGGGATGGATATGGAGATGGATATAAGAGGAATTTAAGCCCCTAGAGTTCAAGTCTAAGTGGGATGAAAGGTGGGAAGAGATGCCTTGTAATTCAAGTAATTTTTTCCCCACAGGTATAGTACTTCTCTGGATGAGTGTACCTTCCTGAGACACAAAAAAATCCAACTTGCAATGATATATGTTAGTATGGATCAGCAAGTTAATATTTTTATACCTAATTTGAAGCAATAGATGACAGTTTATATCATAAAATAAATCATCTAAATCAACATACAAAGATCTAAACTAGTTAAGCAAATCAATGTCAAGATTAGCAATGAATATAGGCTGAAAAATGGTACTTTGAAGCTGAGTAAAGCAACCTGTTATAACATGTGTATTTCTGTAGAAAATTGCAGCCTTATGGCTGTAGCTTTCAGTCACTTATATCATAAATTTACACCATCAAAATATGCCAATAGTTATCCCAAAATATGTGCCCTAATTAGTGGAGTTAGTGTGCAAAATTTAGGAGCTAGTCTAGGGTTAGTTTAGGAGTTACGATTAGTAGTTTATCTAGGTTAGATCAACCCTAATGGCTGTAGGTTAGGGTTTTTAACAGAAAGTAAAATAGTGTTAGAGAGGGGACTCCATAGTAGGGGAAGACTCCTCTCAATGAGGCAAACCAACTCCAAGCAAGAGACCTTCCAAAAGATAAAGTTTCACGTTTCCTGAGGAACTGATTTATATCTCCAATGCAAAAAATAGATGACTAGTTCTCTTAATCATTTGGTTAATGGAGTCATGAAAATAAAGAGCTATATAAGCTACCTCCTTGGGGGTGTAATCCCTTTTACTTCCCAAGGAAATTTTCTCTAGCTAGGGTTTAAGCTAAGAGGGTTTATGTCCTTATACTTCTCTTAGCAAACCCTTGTTTAACCAATAAAATGAAACATAAAATGATGAAGACTATGGTGGGGGTGTATGCCCTTATACTTCCTACCTATCTCCTAGCACAATAACCTTGACTTGAAACAAATGATATCATGAGAGTAAAAACCATACCAATTCAAGGAAAAATGCAAAGATAATTCACCACAATAGAAAAAGTTAAGCCTTCCAAGGCAAGCGCATCACTCCCATCAACCATAACATGAAGAGATAACCATAAACAAGAGCCAAAAGAGACAATATTTCCAAATATAGTGAAAATGTCAAACCAATACTTCTCACAAGAGGGAGAGTTATGTTTAAAATGAGATCTTATGATCTCCATTTATACAAATGTCACCAAGTTGACTTATCCACAAATTAAGGAGTAAAACACAATATTAGGGGTCAAAAACCCTAATCTTTCCCCCTTTCACAAAATAATTCATTTAAAATTCACTTTTGCACATAAGAAAACCCTAATTTTAGAAGGGTGTCTCCCCTTTAAGGGACATTTTGCCACTTTGAGGAAGTCGTTGGTGTTGGAGAAGCATGGGTAGGCCTCCAAAGGCCACATGTCAAGCATCTAAGCACTCTCACCATGGTGAAGACCCTCTTCTCCTCAAAACATCCATATGTCAAAAGAGTGGCACCTCACTACCATACCATAGCCCCCTAAGCATGACGTCAAGCTAAAAAATAGGACGTTTTTCCCCTCCCATGAAAATCGTTTGGCAAGTCAGGGTTGGGCTATGTCATCCAAGTCATCATCAAGGCCTTCCAAGTCTATTTTTTCTTATCCGGCATGTGGGCCCCTGGCATCCAACCTATGGGCTTGTAGCCCCATGGAAGCCCAATCTAGTGTTTTTCTCACAAAACTGTCCATGTTGGTTACTACTTATTAGTTCTACTCTATCATCTGAGTTATTGACCCAAGGTTCATGTATTTCGTGTTTCCAACAAAAGCCTCTAAAGCTATCGGCCCTCCTGGTAAACCAGAAGGAAACACAACACATAGAATGTGCCTCACAGTCTCACCCGAGATAGCTTTAATGGGTGGCTATAAGACTCATGTGTTTATAGCCTAGGAGTGAGCGTGAGAGATGGGATCTATCTTCTAAATCAATTGTTATCACTTGTGATTGCAACCTATTGTTATTCATGACTTATTCCCTCAATATTGCAATCAATATTTAAACAAGCAATGTAACAACTCATTCATTCATTAAGCATGAAAAATTACTACTGAAAAGATGGTAAAGATATGCATGCATTCATCCCATTAAACATATGTTACCGTGGTTCACCCCCTCCTGAGCTATGTCCACAAATACTTGTCTCTTGGCTCTTTTATTATGGTGGTTCTGCATATTCGGTGCCACGCGCTTACAATTATCCTCTGATGGGTAAGATCTATATGAGGTGAACTATATTGCACCAGGCTCCTTAGCCTTCGATCCAATCCTCAGATCTTCCTTTTATCCTCCCCTCTATCTCAACAACTTACAAAAATGGTTCATAATCATTTCATATATCGCATTAATTCATACATTTCTAAGATGGGACAATACAAAACTAAACTAACAAGAAGGGACCCCCTATGATACCTACGTATCTAAATTTATATGTCTTGGGCTCTTCATTTGTTTACAATACATTACCAAAATCATAACCCTATCAATGTTAGGTCTTCCTCCCATGTGCGTGTGTTGTTATTCCTTCTAGTTGTCTCTTTCCTTGTGCACGCCTTCTTGCATGCGCACGTGTTGTGTTTTCGTCCAGCTGTTAATTTAGTTTCTGCACACTTTCTTTCCCCATGATTGTCCTTCTTTACACTTTGTCTTGCTGCCAATAGGTCCCCAACACTAACATGTGGCTCATCCCAAGCCACCTAATTCTTCTGAGCTTCCTTGTTCTCCTTGGTGATCGTCTGGAACTTTTCCTTGAGCTTTGTTGTTTGTGTCAACGCCTGCGCAGTCTTATCCTTGATTGTGTCCACTACCTAGAATGCCACTTTGTCACTCAAAAATCCTGCACATTTTTCCTGGGTCTATGCTATTTGTGTCTTAGCTTCCTCTACCTGTGCCAGTACTTTTTCTACTTGTTCCTATAATGGCTCCATTTGAGCATGATGCTCTTGTTTCTGGGTTTGCGCAGAGATTAGCTCTATCTGCAATTTCTTAATCTCCTGTGTCCCTTTGACACGTTTTGGGATTGGTATGGTATTTTTCTTCTTCTTGATCTTTTGGATTGCTGCATTGGTCCTTTCCTCTTCCTTTTCCCACCATTGGACCTGTGGATCTTCCTCCAACCTTGTCCAAAGCTGTGCTGCTTTATCGAACAAGTTAGTTGTTGTGATAACCTACTGCTCTATTTCCTGCAGCTGTGATGTTCCTTCGTGCTTCCTTTTCTCCTTTACTTCTAGTGGAGTGGTGGGTATGAGTTGTTCTCAGAGATTCTCAATCTCCTTCTGATATTTCTCGATGGCCTGCGCAATCTGATCAATCTTTTCTGCTACTGGAAGTTCGTTCCCTTGCGCGATGTTTAGAATTTTCTCAAAAATTCATCCTACTCATCATTCCAGTTCATTCCTGCATTCATTTTCCTCTTGATTTTCGAACTTGGCATGCTCAAATTTTTTTTCCAGCGCCTCCCGCTTCTTTATTGCTTGTTGTAATTCAACTAAGTTTTTGTGTGCGTGATATTGTACCTCGTGGTCGACACTAACCTGCAACTTGTGTAGTTCCCTTGATGGCATCCACGTCAAGACCAATTGGATGTGGTTTAAATCCTTTAAGGGTATCTACCCCACGTTTTCATCCATGTGCAATGTGTTATGTGTGATGTAGACCCTTGCGTTTGCATGTGGTTATGAGTGGATTGGATCTCATTCTTCTACCTCCACTCTTTCGTCAGACTATGGTGTTGATGACTCTATGCTCCTATTGTTGCTTGCTATTTGTACTTCCATGAGTAGTTGAAATTTGTACCTAGGTCATGCGCATCCTTGTAGTCCTCTAGGAATAAGTTCAATAAGTATGGCACTCAACTTATTGAGGTTCCTTCTGTTCACTGGGCTGGAACTGCAATGACTTCAGTTAGTACTTCCTCCCTATGACATTTTCTTAGCAACTTGCAAGCTAATATTTTTGCTCCCAATTGTGTGGTTGCATTGTTGATCCATTTGATGATCATGCCTCTTGTCCCCCTGGCAGTGCCATACTTCTTCTTCATTTCTTCCACCAACGATTTCTCCTTGGATTTGTCATCCAGAACCAACGCGAGATCCATACCCCGAATTAGTAAGCCTATTATTTGTGCAATAAGATCAATAGTTATGGGGACAGGTTTATCCAGCCATATGGCCCCTCCATGTGTGACTTCTAACAACTTCTTGACGCATGTTGTTGCATTCTGGCCTCTACCAAAATGTGGTACGTTCTACAAACCTAAGATTATTTTTTTCTCCAGCCCAATTTCCCACTGGTATGGCTGGTTAATTGATTCTCCAAGCTGAGTGGTGCCTATGGTCTATATAAATACCCTCTGTGCAAGTTCCAGGAACTTGTCTTTGTCTACTACATCATGGTATGAGTATTTGAGCTTCTCGACATGGCCCAGTACCTCTAGTCCTACCTATACCTCAGCTGGTATGCGTGGTAGAACAATTTTTGTTGCAAGTTTCTTGCGGGGTGAACTTGGTATATGTATCTTATCCTTCAGCTACGGTGGTTGGCTCAAATTTCCAACAACTTCTAGTTGTCCCTCTGTATGCCATTTTTGCCAAGCCAAGACATCGTCTGCGGTATCCCATGTTGGGTGTTCTGATATGGTCATTTGAGACTCATCTGGCTCCACTATTTTTGTCGTATTTGACGTCATTCCATTAGCTTTTGGAGTTTCTTATGTATTCTCTAGTTGCACCTCCTTCTGGGTTTCTTCTTCCTATGTCTGTGGTTCCTGCATCGCTGTGGCCATATCTACATTGGTGGTCTCCACTGTTGGTTGCTATATTTCTTCTAGTATCGGTGTGGGATGTAATGGTATCCTCTCTGGGCATGGGATTTCTTCGATATTGACGACCTTCGATAGCTTTTGTTCACCTTCTTCGACCTATCCTCATGAGTTGGTTTGAACTCTGGTTTGTTTGGCAGTCTGGCTCACTTCTTCTTACTTGGGCAGTGCCATCGTGGTGAGTATCAAATGGTTGCTAGACTCGAACGGTTTTTGTGGTCTCCATGAACTCTCTTTATTTTCTTTCACCTCTGTCACTCTATGTCTTCTTTATCTTCGTGAATAGACTATGGGCTCCCTCATCCATGTGTTGTATGGATTTCCCATGAAGCTTGTCGAGTACGCTTCCTTGGCTCTGGGTTAAATGCACCTTAATTGTGGATTCAATGCATCTTCAATGGTTTCGTACTTACCATTACTCTTTTTGTCCCATGTTCTGTTGGGGCGATTAATGTGTCATCCCATCTATCCTTGCCTCTCTTTAATTTTGCCTAGTGTTGTCTTGTCATGCTTCTTTTGCCGCCTTTCTTTTTCCTGCTTGTTTCCCTTTGTATGTAACGTTTGTTCTTTGCCTTTGTCAAATTCATGTTTCTAACTTCATGTGGTCATTCTATCTCTGGCGTATTGCACCCTTTTAGTTTTGTTTCCCTTTTTTTTTTAATTGTGCAGTGGGTGGTCGACTATCCTTGTACAACTTCAGTCATCTCTCGTTGATCATTCCTCTAAGTTTTGTCCCTACTAAATATCTTAACTGTACAATGCCTCCATTTGTGACAGATATTACTTCGTATGGTCCTAACCAATGCATTCTAATCTTTCCCGGGTGTTGTAACGATTTGTTTTCATACATCAATACTAGATCTCCTTCCTTGAACATTTTATTCTTGATGTGTCTATCCTACCAAGCTTTGTCTCTTGATTTCTGCACTTGTTTATGGAATCCTACCAAGATTCGGTCTTCCTCCATGGTCAATAAATTATTCAGTTTCTCCTGTACTGCACCTCGTTCTGTCATTTGTGTGATAGCTACTACACGTAAGCTGGGTACTAAAAATTCTAATGGAACTATTGCTTCTTGGTCATAAACCAATTTAAATGGCGTGTTTCCTATCATCTTTTTGCATGTAGTCCTATAGGCCCATAATACTACTAGTACTTTGAGGTCGCAGTCGTCTCTGTTGACGTTGCAAATCTTTGTCAGTGCATTCTCCAGAATATTGTTGAAGGCTTCCATTGTGCCATTTTCCTGTGGATGATACGGTGTGCTCTTATGATGATGGACTTCAAACTCTTCAGTCATAGTGTTGATGGTTTTGTTTATGAAGTATGTGACTTGGTCTCTCATCACAATTCTTGGGCATCCAAATCGAGTGATTACTTGTTCAAACAAAAAGTGTGTTGTTGTTTCTGCACTACAATCTTTTACTGGTGTGGCTTCTGCTCATCTTGTTAAATATTCAGTTGCAGTAATAATGTACCTAGCCCCTATTCTTTTTTCCGATGGGTTGATTGGTTCGAAAAATTCTATTACCCACTTGTCAAATTCCTTTAAATTTACTTGCGGTCATAGTGGCATTTCGTCTCTTCTATTGGGTTTGCCTACCCTTTGAAAAACGTCTCATATTTGATAGTACTCCTTTGAGTCTCTGTGAATTGTTGGCCACCATATTCCTGCATGCAATACCTTCTGTGCGGTATCTTTACCCGCATAATTCCCTCCTGTGATTCCCTCGTGGGCTTCTTCTAAGACTCTTGGTCTTTCGTTCTCTAACGTGTATCTTCGCAAGATGTTACCTACGCCCATTTTATATAAATGTTTGGTAATCAGTTGATAGTCAACAACGTAGACTACCAGGTTTTTCTTCTACGTGGTGCTATAGTCTTGCAGCGCAGTACCTATAATCAAGTACTGAATGATATCTGTGAAGTATTCATCAACAATATATACTGAGAATAATTGTGCATATGGAAAGTTTTCTTCTAAGTTCGTAGGTTCTTCTCCATTTGTGACCCTCGACAGGTGGTCAGGTCCTGCATTCAATTTCTCTGGTTTAACAATTACTTCAAATTCGAATTCTTGGAATAGTAGTAACCATCAACAGATTCTCCCCCCCAACACTGGCTTGTTGACGAGGTATTCCAGGGCTGAGTGATCTGTGAACATTTTAAAGTGTTTTCCCAATAAGTAATGTTTGAAATTATGTAGTGCATAGACCATGGATAGGCCTTCTCTTTCTGTCGTGTTATAGTTATGTTCTGAGTCTGAAAAATTTCTTCTTGCGAACACTATTGGGTGATCCAAGTATCTTATTCCTGGCTATGCCAAGATAGCTCTGAGGGCTATTGATAATGCATCTACATGCACATGGAATGTCTTTTCCCAGTCTGGAAATACTAATATCGGCGCGGTAACCATTTTTTCCTTCAAGGTATCCAGATCGTGTTGACACTCGTCATTCCACTGAAACTTCGTATCCTTTCTTAACATCTTTTCCATTAGTGTCGTAATCTACGCATATCCCTTGATACATTTCTTGTAGTACCCTGTATGTCCCAATGTCACTCTTAGTTGATGGACTATTTTTGGTGGTGGTAAGTTAACAATTACTGTGATTTTTGCAGGATCTACTATCAAACATTGTTTTCATACTATGTGGCCCAATAGTATCCCAAATGGTGTTCCAAATATGCATTTCTTTATATTCAGTGATATCTGACACTGTCTACATCTTTCTAACATTAGTCGTAAAAATTCCACATGGTTTTTTAATAGACTATATATTGTCCAATCATCTAGGTATACTTCAAGAAACTGATGGATGAATTCTTTAAATGATGCAATGACCACTCTAGAAAATATTGTTGGTGCATTCTTTAGTCCAAATGACATGACTGTGTACTGATAGGATCCCCATTCCATCAAAAACGTAGTCTTGTATCTGTCTTCCTCTGCTATCTTTATCCAGTGGTAGCCTGAGAATCCATCAGTGAATGAGTAAGCTTCATGTCCTCCCACATTCTCTAATACTTCATGTGTGAACAGTGTAGGGAACGGGTCATGTAGGCATGCATCGTTCAAATTCCGCAAGTCGACGCATATTATGATCCATATTCCTTGTTTCTTGTCCTGTACTACCATCGGGCTTATCCATTGTAACTCCTCAACCGGTTCTATGATGTCGACTTCGAGCATCCTATCGATCTCAGTCTTGACTTTCTATTTGTATAAGGGGTTCAGTCTATATCATCGTTGTCTAATAGGTCTTGCTTCAGGTCTGAGTTTCATCTTCATTTCACCTAAATCTCCAGCTATACCCTTCATCTCTGTAAATGTTGTAGGAAACAAGTCTCTATATTCACACAACAACTCTGTGATGATTTCTATTGTTTGCTCATCCCAATAATCTCCAATGTTGGCCATTTTGGGTTGCTCAGCTATCCTGATGTTAAATTTCTTTACCTTGATCGACGTAGAAATGACTTTTGATTCTATGGGTCATCCTTTCACATCTCTCTCGCCTTCTACTTCTTCAATCTGAATATCGTATGGATCATCTTCGTTTGGTGCTTCCTCCCGTACATGGTAGCATGACAACAATGCCTTGACTGTTTGTTTATTTTGTTGTTTCTCTTCTGTGATAAGTTCTATTTATGGTTCCTTGATGAATATCAGTCCTATGATTTGTTTAAGGGTTGCATCTATGTTGGTGTTCTCATGTTCAAATGAGAAAGTGATTGAAAAGTTTTGTTGCAATGTCATTCATATCATAGTTCCTTTGCACAATTCTTGGTATGTATACCAATTCACTAGTATGCCCTCTAGAGTATGTATGAAGTGATGAGGCCATTCCTCTGGTGGTGTCATTTTTCACATCATTCTACATGCCTCCAAGTGTTCTGTCGGTGCTCTGTGTCCTTCATATTTCTTTTGTTTGTTTTTTTTATGTTCTGCGGTGAAACTTATGCGCATTAACTACTTACATTGGTACCAGTCTGTGATTGTCTCTTTGTTTCCACTCCACCATCTTACCGGTGTGGCCTTTAGTGCTAAGTCAAGTGCTAACAGTCTCTGGTTCTATAACACTACGTCTTCGTACCGTGTCAAGAATTTTTCCAAATCATTTACTCCATGGAAGCTGGGTGGTTCTCTGATTTTTGTGCCTATCCATCTTACTGTGTGGTCTATTCTTGCACATCTTCGTGTGGATACTTCGTGTAGCCTCTGCTACCAGTTCTCTAGGCCGGTGTTTGAGTTTTTTTCACATGAAGTAATGCTCTGCCAACTAATTACCCCGTCTGCATTTGGGTTTACGTAATCCTCATCATGCGCAGTTGTTTTGTACAACTGGTTGATTTCCTCTAAATCTAGGCAAGTAGGTTCTACAAACCTCTCCCCTTCTGATGGGTCTAATGGTGCGATGACCCTATATTCTCCGAACTCAAATGTCATTTTCCTGGTCTTCATATTGATGATGGCCTAGTTGTCGAACGCCCAATCCAGACCAAGCAATGTCGGGTAAGGTGTTGTGTCGTCCACTATTTCAATGACTTCTAAATCTTCTTTAGTGTGCACTCCATCAAGATCTATTGTCACTCCTTTCAGTCTACTTATTGGTAGGACTTTGTGTTGGTTTTCTAGTTTCAATTGAACAGGTGAGTATCCCAATGTGGGCTCTCCCATGCATTTCCATGTCTTCTTTGGTAATACATTCACTTCATATCCTAGATCTAGTATAATGTCTCCCATATTAAAATCCTCAATGTTAGCATTCAGTCTAAATTCCCTACTTGTTCTTCTTTTTGTGTGTAGATGATTAACTATTTTTGGTTCTAGCTTCTCTTCTCTCTCACTACTATATTTTTCTAGTATGTTTTGCAATATTTTCACAGACGAGGGATCACTTAACACCTTTACACATGTTTGCAAAAATCCTTTGATTGTACTTACTTGTCCCATGGGCTGCATTTTTTTGGTATGATCCAACGATGGAGGCATCTCATATTTCAGTGCTTCCTTATGTGGTTGCGCAGTTGAAGTCGACACTATGCCATCCTTTTGAAATTATTGTCTGGCCTCTTTAAAGATCTCCTTTTCCTTATGTGCGTCGAACTGCTTTCTGGGTTCAGTGTTCTTCTTTACCCATTAGTTCTATGCCAATTCTTGTCGAACTGCGTGTCAGTGCCTGTTTTAGCTCCTCCGCAGGTGACTATGTTGGTGTTTCGTCCTTCATCCCTTTCTTTGGCTAGAATCCACGGAACATTTTGGTTGTTCTAGTTTCTCCTTTCCTGAATATTTATTAGCAATGTCAAACATTCCTCTGTATCATGGTCTGATGCATTCCCTTGCATAGTGTCTCGATTGCTGACAATTGTGACATGTGACTGGTCCTCTACCTCGTCTGAAACCTCCTTTGGCTCATCCTCCTCCTCTATAGCCTTCTCGATCACCTCTCAGTGCATTATACTGAGGCGCCTAATTATATTGCACGGTATTGTACTAGGGTTGTGTCGGGTTGTATTGCGGCTGCATGTTATTTTATGGTTGCGGCGTAGTACTATACTACTGTTGCGCAGTGTTGTATGGAGCTGGGGATGGATTTAACTGTGGCGCTTCTTTCCCAGACATCATTTTGGCATGTACTCTATATGCATCTGATGTCCTTTCTCGCATTAGCTCCATAGTTCTACAATATTTATCATCATGGCCCACTAACTTGCAAAAGGTGCAATATGAACTCTTTGAAACTGTCTGGTATTTCTACATCATTGTGCAGTGATAAGGGTCATGACCCAGTTTCTTCCATATTTCGCACCATAATCCTGCCATTGGTATTGGATTCGACATTCCCTTTTCCATATACTATTAGTGTTTATGCCATTATTATACTTCTTTTCATTTCAATAGATAAGAGAATCATAAGAACAAGATCACTGAGAAATACACATTCACAAGAGACACAACATTTATCCTGGGAAACCCTCAAGGGGAAGAAAACCCAACAAAAACTTCCTTATCATAAATAACTTATACAATGTTCAAGAGATAACTCAAACCAATACAAATAGTCCTCTCCAAGAGATGCGCCACTCTTCTCCCTCCCTCCAACTGGTAATTGCAGCTTGCCTCATAAGAGAATGAGAAAGTGAGTTGTGTGTTAGAAGTGAGGCGCTAGCCTCCTATATATACAAAACTAGCACGTGTGAAAGGGCACCACTGGTAGGGCCGAACTCTCACTCTGGGCGGGTAAACCCACCTTTAATTAATTCTGGGTTTTCCATAATAACTGTTGGGGCCGACTTCTTATTCTACCCTTTATAATTGTCTGATGACCAATCTGCAAAAGGGGATTTGGTCCTTATACAATTACTGACATGATTAATCCACAATGGGGATTAATCCAATAAAAATAATAATAATAATGACATGACTAATTCACAATGGGGATTTAATCTAATAATAATAAGAATTATCTTCGCAGTTACATTATTTCAACACTCCCCCTTAACAAGAAGGGTATTCTTCATCAGCATCAGGCGAGAGAGGTCTGCATCATCAGTGGCATCAAGAGGACAGTATCATCAATATCATCTTGAAACATTGGCTAGCATATTTATGAGTCATCGAAAGTTTTCTTTATCGGCAGCATCATCATTCTCGAAAGAATGTTATCATCATCTGCATCAAATATGTATCAGTAAAAATGATACCTCATCACAGCACTAGGCTGACACATCACAGTACTACACTGGCTCAATGTCACAGTGGTTAAGTTGGTAGCTCAGTGTTAGTCACATCTTTCTTTACGTCTAACAACTAGGTCAGAAGCAAGGAATATCACCATCTCGCTTTACGTCTAACAACTAGGTCAGAAGCGAGGAATCACAACGTCGTGCTTTACGTCTAACAACTAGGTCATAAGCATGACTCATATTACTTTACTTCTAACAATGAGGTCAGAATCAAGGAACACATCAACATCTCTCTTTACATCTAACAGTGAGGTCAGAAGCGAGGAATCATCTTGCTTTACATCTAACAACTAGGTCAAAAGCAAGGAATCAACGATGTCATGCTTTACATCTAACAACGAGGTCAGAAGCATAACTCATCTTTCTTTACGTCTAACAACAAGGTCAGAAGCAAGGATCACATGGCGTCATGCTTTACCTCTAACAGTGAGGTCAGAAGCATGACTCATCTTGCTTTATGTCTAACAGCGAGGTTAGAAGCAAGGATCACACAACATCATGATTTATGTCTAACAGTGAGGTCATAAGCATGACTCATCTTGATTTACATCTAACAGCGAGGTCAAAAGCAAGGATCACACAACATCATGCTTTACGTCTAACAGCGAGGTCAGAAGCATGACTCATCTTACTTTACATCTAACAGTGAGGTCAGAAGCAAGGATCACACAGCGTCATGATTTACGTCTAATAGTGAGGTCAGAAGCATTACTCATCTTTCTTTACATCTAACAGCGAGGTCAGAAGCAAGGAATAAATATATATGCTCCCCCTTTTAGGGAGGGTCCTTTCGGACTATACCAACCTTATTTCAAAAGTGTTCAAACTTTACATGAGATAGAGGCTTAGTCAACACATCAACAACCTATTCATCCATGCTAATGTATTGGAGCTTCAAGGCTCCTCTCTATACCATGTCGTGGTTGAAATGATAGAGGATCTCTATGTGCTTTGACCTGTTGTGGAACAGGGGATTCTCTATCATTTTAATGCATCTTTGATTGTCACATAGAATCGCAGTTGCTCTCATCTCCAAATCAAATAGGCATGTCAGCAACTTTCGAATCCATATAGCTTCACAACTAACAGAAAATGCGGCAATGTACTATGCTTCCACTGTGCTGAGAGAAATACTAGATTGCTTCCTACTCTACCACGAGATCATAGCTGATTCAAAACTGAAATAACATCTGAAAGTGTTTTTTCTGTCTGCAACGCTTCCTGCCCAATCTACATCAGTATATCCACTCAATGTGAAGTCATGATCTCCATCATAGCTGAGACCATAATCCATTGTACCTTTAAGGTACCTCATCACATGTTTTGTAGCTACTAAGTGAACACGTCTGGGCTCTACTAGAAACTGACTCAAGGTGTTCACTGCAAAACAGATGTCTGGTCTGGTGTTCGTCAAGTACATCAGTGATCCAATAATCTATCTGTACAGTGTGGCATTTATCAAGTCTGACGAAGTATCGACCAACAGCTTCAGCTTCACTTCCATGGGAGTATTCATGGACTTACATTCTATCATGTCGAATCTCTTTAATATTTCGACCGTGTACTTCCCTTGGTTAAGGAATATTCTTTCTGGACTCTGCCATACCTCAAGGCCTAAGAAGTAATGCATTAGACCAAGGTCTTTCATTTCAAATTCTGCGGCAAGTCTCTGTTTACATTTAGTGATGATCTTTTCTTCTCCAGTTAAGAATAAGTCATCCACATACAGTAGTAATATTACTAGTTCATTATCCATAATTTTGAAGAAGAGATTTGAGTCTACTTTACTCTTGGTAAAGCCTAAGCTTGTCAAGAAACTATCTATACGGCCATACCAAGCTCTGGGAGCTTTCTTCAATCTGTATCAGACTTTTTTCAATCGACAAACATGAGACTTCTTGTCTTCAACCTCAAATCCTTGGGGTTTCTCTATATACACTTCCTCTTTGATAACACCATTCAGAAAGGTTGTCTTCACATCCATCTGGTACAACTTCCACTTCATTTTAGCTGCAAGAGCTATAATGGTCCTGATTGAAGTGTATCTGGCCATAAGAGCGAATGTCTCTTCATAGTCAATGCCTTCCTTCTGGGAAAAATCCACGAGGGACAAATCTTTATTTATACTTCTCAATACTTCCATCAACAACATGTTTTATTTTGAAGAGCCATTTGTAGGATACCCCATCTTTATTCTTCGATCTGGGAACTATTTCCCATACTTGATTGGTATTCCTCTATCATGGCATCTGCCCATTCTTTTCTTTGAAAGGCTTCTTCAGAGCAGGTAGGCTCTTCATCTGGGAGATCACATATCAAAGCCGTGTAACTGGAGAATGGATTTGGTCTTTTCACCTGTCTCGAGGTTCCTTCTGGAACACCATACTTCTCTCCATCTTGAATAATCTCTCTTGCCCAAGCAGGCTTTCTTTTATGGGAGAAGGTCATTTGAGGAGGTTCTTGAACTTCTACTATATCATGGTCTTCTAGAAGTTCCTTATCAGAGGAATTTATGACTTCCCTCACTGGTTCTGTAGCTCTGGGAACCTCCCTCATTGATTCTGCAATCCTATGATTTACAGGTTCCTCTTCATATACTTCTTCAAGATGACAACTTCTTAATTTCTTAAGTGTTTCTTCTTCATCAATGGTCACGTCCCTACTGATCTCAATGTGGCAGTGACCTGGTATGTAGATTCTGAAGGCCTTGGATACCCCACAAATATTCCCTTCTTTCCTGAAGGGTTCTAGGTTGTTTCTTTTCTGTTTCAGTATAAGAATAAACACTAGACAACCAAATATTTTTAGATGGCTTACCTCTAGCTTCTTTCTGGTGAACATTTCTTCTGGGGTCTTGAACCCAAGTGCACTATGGGATAATTTGTTCTACACATAAACAACTGGCATTGCTGCTTCTACCCATAAGCACATAGGAAGATCTTGATCTTCACAGCTTCCAGCATGGTTCTATTCTTCCGTTCAGCTACACCATTTTGTTGGGGATCTTGATCCCAACATCTTTGCAGAAGTTCATGAGCTCTTCTGAGGTATATTCTCCTCCATTATCTGACCTGAGTATCTTAATCTTCCTTACAGAAGGGTTCTCTTATCAAGGCTTTGAATTCCTTGATCTTGTTGAATACTTCAAATATATCCAGGTCTTTTACAAGAATAATCATTAATGAATGATACATAGTATACATACCCAT
>JASDQU010735263.1:29898-44715 GCA_032191745.1 Picea mariana
TCTTCTGAGGTATATTCTCCTCCATTATCTGACCTGAGTATCTTAATCTTCCTTACAGAAGGGTTCTCTTATCAAGGCTTTGAATTCCTTGATCTTGTTGAATACTTCAAATATATCCAGGTCTTTTACAAGAATAATCATTAATGAATGATACATAGTATACATACCCATTATTCGAGGACGATGGCATTGGGCCACATACATCTAAATGAATGAGTTATAGGACTCCTTCTACCTTTCTATCCCTCTTCGGAAACGGGCTCTTGACGTTCTTCCCTTGTGCACATCCATTGCATACGCCTTCATGGACACTTTTGAGTTCTGTTAAACCTGTGACAACTTTGCATATGTATGGTAGCGCCTTGTAGTTGATGTGAGATAATATTCTAGAGTTCACATGGATTCTTTAACAGAGTGGGTCATGGAAGCTTCTGAGTGACCCACCTTCTTCTTTTCCACTGATGATTGCTTCATTTATGATCTCTCCTTTAGCACGTTTCCTTCTGCAACCTTCGTTATAGCTTCCTCATGTGACCTGGAGCAAGGTCAACAAAACAACAAGCAAGAATAATATCCCTTTGATAATATAAAGAAATAGTACAAACAATCATCACAGTAGCTCCTTTAGAGATATCACATATAATTTATCTGAAGCAAAGATTAAGGTAAGGAATACAATATGAAATGAGGTCAACACTCTCATAGTGTTGTGACCAACCATTCTTCCATGGCAATTTGAAACTAACACACGAGGTTTCTCCTAGAGGAGGTGTTATTCATATCAAACAAAGTATTTACCTCTATATTCTCACATGCTATCAAGTATAATACTTTATGACGATTGCTATCTCAACTAAAGTCATCAACTTGTCATGTGTACCTTTGAATCTTGATTAATCAAACCTGGAGCCTTGTCCTCAAGAGTGAGTGCTTTATTTTCTTCCAGGTCTCCTTCACTCAAGTGACGAGTACTTTCTTCAACCTGTCTGTTGTACTAAGACAATACGCTATCTTGACAGAAGGTTAGGTTAGAGGATAAGCTCTGTGATCAAATTTTAATTCTTCTAATAATTTGATCATAGCTTCAACATGCAACACTGATAATGTCATGACAAATAGATGTATATCAGAATAATCACACCTGGGTTGCATCATTCCTCTGAATGTGTTTGATCTTGAGATCCTTCTGGATCTATGGAAAGAGATCCCTTTTCCTGCAAATACTCTTTAGGGTTTAACCATTAAACATATGTAAATACATACCTCTGATAGCATTTGTAGGTAGTGGCTTCATCTGGTAGCAGCGGTAATCATTACAAAAAACTTCAAGGGTGATTGCAACTGGTTCTACGGCTGCAACTGCAATAGGTACTGCAACTGCAACTGCAACAGGTACTGCAACTACAACTAGTTCTGCGACTGCAACTGCAACTGCAATAGGTACTGCAACTGCAACTGGTTCTGAGACTGTAACTGCAACTTAGGGTTTTATGAGGAAACCCTAATTTTTTAAACTTAAAATTTTGAAATTTTGATCCAGGAGATAGGTGCATTGAGCTGAGGCGAGTTAGTTGGTGCAGTCGATTTTTTGAAAATCCAACTTTTACCCCGTCAAACTTGATCTGCAGATTTATGGACTGGTGCTTCTGGTTTTCTGGTACTTCTGGTACTTCTAGTACTTTGTGAAACTAGGGTTTCACTTTCCGAGAGATCTAGCCACTGAAAAGGTGCGCTCTAAGTGAAAAAATGATCCTTGGGGGAGGGAACAACTTTCTAGGTGGTTAGGGAGCTTAAAAGATTCACTTTTGCAAAACCCTAATTTTTGGGTACGGTAACAGTGACGTTTTTCCTCTTGCGAAATATGCTTCCTTCAGGTTGGCTCTGATACCATGTTAATGTTTATGCAATTATTATAGTTCTTTGCATTTCAATAGATAAGAGCATCATAAGAACAAGATCACTGAGAAATACACATTCACAAGAGACACAACATTTATCTTGGGAAACCCTCTAGGGGAAGAAAACCCAACAAAAAATTCCTTATCATAAATAGCTTATACAATGTTCAAGAGATAACTCAAACCAATACAGATAGTCCTCTCCAAGAGATGCACCACTCTTCTCCCTCCCTCCAACTGGTAATTGCAGCTTGCCTCATAAGAGAATGAGAAAGTGAGTTGTGTGTTAGAAGTGAGGCGCTAGCCTCCTATATATACAAAACTGGCACGTGTGAAAGGGCACCATTGGTAGGGCCAACCTCGCACTCTGGGTGGGTAAACCCACCTTTAATTAATTCTGGGTCTTCCATAATAACTATTGGGGTTGACTTCTTATTCTGCCCTTTATAATTGTCTGATGACCAATCCACAAAAGGGGATTTGGTCCTTATACAATTACCGACATGATTAATCCACAATGGGGATTAATCCAATAACAATAATAATAATAATGACATGATTAATTCTCAATGGGGATTTAATCTAATAATAATAAGAATGTTCTTCGTAGTTACATTATTTCAACATATACTGCATGAACGTTGGACATTCATTCTTGTGGTGTCCTTCTGTCTTGCATGTGGTACACCAAACAACTTCTCATTTGTCCTTGTTCTTATTCTAGTTCAGTTAGAATGTGACATTCTTCAAATCCTCCTTCAGTTCTTCAATAGTTGGGTCTCTCTGTTGGTATTGGTTTTCTTCCAGTTGTAAGGCTGCCTGCAGAGCCTCTGCCTGAGTCTAGAATTTCTATTGTCGTAAAGGATAATTTAAGTGTGGGAGTAATGAATTGACAAACAAGTGTTGATGTTGCATATCAGTCATAAGGTATTTTAACTTTCCCTTTAGTCACTTGAATCTCTGGCCAATATCCCATACAGA
The DNA here is from genome assembly GCA_032191745.1 of Picea mariana. Classification (NCBI taxonomy): domain Eukaryota; kingdom Viridiplantae; phylum Streptophyta; class Pinopsida; order Pinales; family Pinaceae; genus Picea; species Picea mariana. The sequence continues at coordinate 32,778 of JASDQU010735263.1, forward strand.
CTCTCCTAGTTTTTGTCTTATTTTGATCATCTCATTCATGTATTGATCCTCTAAACTCAGCTTCTAGAACTCATTAATCAACAAATTCTTAATGTCTACCAATGTCCTTGTCATCCCAAGGGTACTATTTGTATCTAGACTCATGTACCAATCTAGTGTGCGGTCTCTTAGTGTAATAGCTAGCTGCACAAGTTTGGTATCCTCATTAGTGATATGTTTTTCTTCTCAGATCTTTGTGCAAATGAACAAGTGCTTCTCAGTGTCTTATGTTGCTTCTCCCCGAAACTCTGGTAACCGGATGGTAGGATCATGTCCTTCCATTCTAAATATTGAACTACTACCTCCTCTGCATGGTGTAGATACTTGAATACTATTGCCTAAACTGGCTCCTCCAATTGTTGTTCCTTGTGTAGATGTACTTGTTGCTGTCGAACTTCCTCCAAATTGCAGTTGTCTAAACGATGGTGTTCTCTTTGGTGTATTAGTCGCACATGGGTTTATGGGTTCCACACTGACATTAATATGAATAGGATGGCTACCTTCTCCTCCCATTCTTGGACCTCTCGTTTTCCTCCCGTATGTTGTGCGCAATATTTCCTCAATCTTATCCATATCCTAGAGATCCTTTACCTCTTCCTCATCGCTCGCCAAGCCTTCCCTCATAGTTGTGGATCTCTTCTTGGTATTCACATTTTATTGGTAGGGTGCCTTGCTATGCGTCTTTCTAGTTGTTTCTAAGATACACTGGATCTGGTCATCATCCATCATGATCAGTTCCAAGGGTTCCTCTTTTTACCCTTATCCTTGCCTCCTTCCATTTCTCCTTTCTTTGTCAGTGCTTCCCCCCTTCCCCCATGCATGCAGGGAAGTTTAGCTGTCTAATTCCATTGTCATGACACCCTTGTTGTATAGCAGTATCTTAATGGAGGTGTACAGGGATCGAATGTACCTTCCTCGAGGCCTACATATAAATTCTTGCTCCGCTGTGTTGTATGACTTTGTTGTGTCGACTGCAAACTCTGTTATAAATCCTACCACAATACTGTCAAGCCAAAAGTCTACTGCGTGGGTGAATTTGTTGTTCACCTGCTGTAACTGTTCAATTTGTATTTGGGTCCAGTCTAATTGTTGAATCCAATTATCGCATGATTATCCTTCAACCTTAGTATCCACTCCTGCAATAGATGCAGAAAATTACAGAAAAAGACTTCGTGCAAATCAGTAAACACATATTTGTCCAAATATTTGTGAGGTGTTATTCTAGGGTTTCTATTGTCTTTCTGTGAAAACTCTAGCTCTTTGGTTCTCAACCAAGTTTCGATTTCTGCTTTTGTGGGGTTCCAGGGTCTCAACATCCCCTTCTAATGGCTCATTTCTCTCTTCTTTTCTTTGCTCGTTTCTTTCTCCTCCTATCTCATCTACTCAATCCTCCTTTGTTCCTTCCAATGACAATGAAACCATTTGTTGGTTACTACTTACTAGTTCTACTCTATCATTTGAGTTATTGAACCAAGGTTCATGTATTTTGGGTTTCCAAAAAAATCCTCTAAAACTATCGACCCTCCTGGTAAACCAGAAGGAAACACATCACACAGAATGGGTCGCACAGTCTCACCTGAGATAGCTTTAATGAGTGGTTGTAAGAATCATGTGTTTACAACCTAGGATTGAGCGTGAGAGATGGGGTCTGTCTTATGAATCAATTATTATCACTTGTGATTGCAACCTATTATTATTCACAGCTTATTCCCTCAATATCACAATCACTATTTAAACAAGCAATGTAACAACTCATTCATTCATTAAGCATGACAAATAACTACTGAAAAGATGATAAAGATATGCATGAATTCATCCCGTTACACATATGTTATCGTGGTTCACCCCCTCCTGGGCTACGTCCACAAAGATTTGGCTCTTGGATCTTTTATTATGGTGGTTCTACATATCTAGCACCGCACACTTTCAATTCTCCTTTGATCGATAAGATCTATATGAGGAGAACTAGATCGCACCAGGATCATTAGCCTGTGATCTAATCCTCAGATCTTCCTTTTCTCCTCCCCTCTAGCTCAACAACTTACAAAAATGGTTCATAATCATTTCATATATCGCATTAATTAGTACATGTCTAAGATGGGACAATACAAAACTGAACTAACAAGAAGCGACCCCCTATGATACCTATGTATCTATATTTATATGTCTCGGGCTCTTCAGCTGTTTACAATATATTACCAAAAACCTAACCCTATCGACGTCAGTTCTTCCTCCCATGCACATGTGTTATTTTTCCTTTCAGCTGTTGCTTTCCTTGTGCACGCCTTCTGGAAGTTGCATGAGCGAGTGCTATGTTTTCCTCCAGTTGTTACTGCAGTTTCTGCATGCTTTATTTCCCCACGATCGTCCTTCTTTCCACTTCGACGCACTGCCAATAGTCCACCAACTAGGTCCTCTAAAGACAAATGAGCATGCCCTCCAAGGATCTCAATTCATAACATCATGATAAGTAAAACCAATCAATAAACAATCCATCTAAGCATGTGCATCAAAGATCACTATATCAAACAATTAATTTCTCAAAGACACTATGTGATTTGTCAATAATGAATATGGGAGGGCTGGCGAGGTGTCCTATTGGGTAGATCTTTCCCTAGGTCAAGGAGAGCTTCCAAGAGGTCCCTCTCTAATCCATGTAAAGTGTATGAAGTGGTTGGGGCCAATACTCAATGGGAATAGGGCTCATGACATACAAGGGGTCATAGTGTCTCATTCATGGGTGCCTTTGTAGAGGGTGTGTGGTACCTTCGTCCACAATGCACTTTTTCCAAGCCCATTAATTTGTCTTTTATATTTAATTATTTATATTTTCTTTCAATATAGCATAAGGAGAGATTAAAGGTCACTTCCCTGGCATGGTGACCAAATGGTGGAAATTTCACCCACAAACATCTATTAGAAATGAGAAGGTTGGCTCGTTATGAGACCCCCTTTCTCTCAACCATGAAAATGAGAGCCATTACCCTGGTTTGGTGACCAAATGATGACAATTTCATGCCACTAGATATTCATGTACGTGATAGGTCGGCTCGTGATGAGACCTTCTATCCTTCAACTAACCTTTTAAGCATTATTTAGTATATTGTGGATCCCATTTATTCAAAGATAAGTGTTTCATTTATTTTYTTCAATGATCCCTGGGAGAATAATCTGAAAGGTTTATATAAGGATTTTATCTTTTACCCAACATCAACCCCTCTGGGTAATTATCCCCTTCTTCCCATAGAATGAGGGTAAATCCCTTCTTRGGTCAATACACCCTAAAATCCAAAGAGATAAGGAAATGGAGGGGAATAATGATGGAAAGTGGTAAGTATGGTCGGGAATGGTACGATGGCTCATTAAGGGATTTCCTAGTCGCAAACCCATTCCCAAGAAAAAACACTTACTAGGGAACAATGTCAACCACCAAGGTGAAGCATGGAAAAAGACATAATGTCCAAGCATGTATCATGAAATCTAGAGAAATCTAAGATACAACATAATCAAATGGATTGAATATTGAAATGATGCTCACCATATTATTGACTTGTACCTCATGGAGAAAGGCCCATTGCCTTCCAGAATCCAGCTGATGTGGTGGATGCCATCTGCAAAAATGTGACCATCTGTGGTGGTGAGTGGGTTTTCCATCTATACAAAGGGTATTGTTGGTCATGTAGTCTCTCAACACTCCATATCTGCAACCTGAGGGCCTCAAGACATAATCTCCTTAGTTATCCACAAAATGGGGATAATAGGACCCAGGACAAATGAGGACCAGAGAGACCAAATATTTTCACCTTATGGAGGTATGCTATATGACTAGAGCCATGGTGGTAGAGGTCGTAGCTCAACGACATCTAGATAATAAGGACACTCATCATGCAGTCCATATTTTGGACGCCAAGTTTGAGCTCTTTTGCAAGGCTCAGTTTGGAATCTATTTTCATGAAAAGACCCCAGATGCCCATGATGCTAAAAAAAGGTGACCAGAGAACAAAGGAACCTAGGAAGGAACCAGAAAGAATCCAATCCAGCTAGATGAAGGCATGTCGAAGGCTAGAAATCAGTTTTGAGAGGATCCTGGCAAGCGAGTGATGCATCTAGCCAGCCAAAAGATAGAAGCGACCTCGTGTTCTACTTATCCCTCCCCCAAAATATAAATGTTGTTTAATGCTAGTCAGTAAATTTTTTTTCTTGTTTCTCTGCTTCTCCTTTGGGAAACCTATTTATCCCAAGGCATAACTCAATGATAATTCTGACTGGGGGGCTCAGTCTTATGGCCAAGATTGATATGAAAATCTCAAAAAACTTATCATTATGGGGTAAAAGTATGGTTTCCATTTTGGAAGACCCCCCAGAAGTATGAAGGATGTTGGACATTTTTTACACACACCTCTAGTCATTAGACCCCTGGTACATGTGGAATTGAACTTGAGGTCATTGATGATGTGGAGTTCCTTGTATGAAAAGGATGGCTCAATGGGAAATTTCACTTTCCATGGACGACATTGGACATTTCCTTGAGAATGTTGCACTTGGGGAGATGATGTGGCACCTTTCCATGGATGATGGCACCCTTTGATGATGGAATGTTTCATTTGGATGATGAAACATTGCACCACTTGATGATGGGACACTTGATGATGGGACACTTGATGTGATGTTAGGGATCATTGATGCTGACATGACTACTCTTGATGTGATGTCACACATTTGGAGGCTTGAGACACCTTTTTAGATGAAATGTTGCACTCTTTCATGGTAATGTTTCACCTTTTGAGAATATTTTAACCTTTTTGGAGTGAGACATCCCCTTTTGAGGCCACACGTGCCACAAGTGTGATCTCTAGAGCACTTTTGAGTGGGATGATTTGAATTTTGAGCTAGATTACTTCATATTGGATGCATCATTGGGGGCCTTAGAGACCTATCCACTCTTTTATCATGGATTTTTTAAGTATTATTTTCTTATCTCTAGGGTTTATGAGAGATAAAGACATTATTTTATGTTTTTAGATCTTGTATTGTGTGAGAAGGGTGTTGTGTTAGATATCTTATATAAATAAGAGAAGCACTTCTCACTTTCAAATCATTGCTACCTGTGGATATTTATCACTACTTGTCTAATTCTACTTGTTCTCGTTTATGAAGAATGCTATGGATGGTTAACTAGGGTGACTTTTTGGGGAGCTATGTTTGTGGATCTTCTACTACTTGGATGACATGGAAATTAGGGTTTTGATGGATGAAAGATGTTTTGAGAAATTTTTCTCCTTTCATCTTATGTTTTTTTTAATAATGAATTTTTAGATTGATGTTGTTTCTCTAGTGGTGTCTTCATCCTCTTGGATCATTTTTGAACAAACCATTTTTTTCAAAACTCTTGGAAGGTTTACTATTGGAGGAATCTTCCCTTTACATTTTAGGAGGATTTTGTAGGGTTAGTAGTGGTCAACCTCTAAGCTTCACCCTAAAATAATCCACTTCATTCTCCCAAAGAATGATCTCTTTTTAACCCCATATGCCCAAAATAATAGGCACTAGTCGTTTTCTCCATAATAGTCAATCATTATTACTGAAGTTTACAACTTTAGGGTTAGGGTTAGGGTAATTTATTTGCTGCAAAATTTCATTTTCATCCATAAAACCAAGACGTCTAGGGTGTTCAGGGATACTATTGACCTAAACTACATTGTTGAAACCCTAATTTAATTTTCTAAAATGTTATTAGAGTCATCTAAGGAAACAAATCTAGGGTTTTAGGGCTGACTTTTACTGCTTAATTTTGTGATTTTGTTGGCAAGAAAAACACTAATTTAACCTAGTATTTATCCCTCTTATTTACTRGATCATTTCATGATCAAAGGGTTATAATTTATACTATTGTAATAATTCATTTATTGTTGCAATAATTCATTTTACTGTTGAAGATTGACTATTGTACTGTTGTCATAACTTTAATTTTGTGATTTTGTTAGCAAGAAAAACCCTAATTTAACCTAGTATTTATCCCTCTTATTTACTGGATCATTTTATTATCAAAGGGTTGTCATTTCTAAAATTGTAATCATTTATTTACTATTACAATAATCCATTTTAATGTTGAAATTTGACTATTTTACTACTTTCATAACTTTACTACTGAAAATTACATGTTTCGGTGTTGAAATAATCTTTATACTATTAGAGATCATTTATTTTACTGCTGTAATAATTTTCTTTATTGATGTTATTTCACATATTACTTGCAATTTTCATCTCAATCTTAAACATTTTCACTTGGAAAGTCTCTCTATTTTGCTTAATCCCTCAATACTCTAAATATATCTTATCCCACCACCCATTATTTACTTTCTCTATCTTTGTCTTGGTGGTAGTGTGAGTTATTGATGTTTTGGTAGCTGTGGGAGGTATTCCCTCCTAGACAACTTTTCTTAGAGAAGAAGAAGATTCCAAGAACTCAATGGAATACCATTGAACAGTTGAAGAACACCCTAAAACATAATAAAGTGAAATAGAATACCACAGAAGAGAAGTCGACCCACGGGAAATATAATTTCCAGGAAAAGAAGTTGGCCCACATAAATAATAAAGTAAATTTGAAGACCCAAAATAAGAATTTGGCCCCAAACATGCACCCAGATTAGTATAAATACAAGTCTGGGTCAGTTCATTTGTATAGTCAAGAAATTCTCCTCCTGGAGTGCGCACTAGGAAGCTGTAGTTGCAACTGCAGTTGCAACAATTTCTCTATTTCTGGTCTTTGGTTCTCTTGGAGAGTGCACCCCACTTGGGGAAGGATATTCTTGGTGGATATTGGTTATTTCTCTTGTGCGCTACCTCAGGAGGATTTGTGATAAGGTTGTGTGGTGTTGCTCAGTTGATTCGTGTCAATTATCAGTTGCAATAGCAGTTGCAGTTACCTGTTACCAGTGGCGTCAACTCTATGGTGCCAGTTCTAGTGATGCACCTATCTTGGTTCAAGCTCTGTAGTGTGTTATCTTGGTTCTAGTTATGTGGTGTTGATCAGTTGTATACCCTTGCCAGAGTTTGAAAAGAAGAAGAGATAAGTATTTGTTATCAGGGTTCTTCATTGTTGGTTTTCTATTGTGATTAGAGCTTGTTCATGGTTGTATTGGAATATTCTCTCTAACAAAAGTTTGGGGTTTTCCCAGGATAAATATTTGTGTCTTCTTGTTTTTATAGATAAGAAGTTGTACACACAATTGTATACATCCATGTATCAAAGAAGAATATGAATAGGTTAAAACCTTCTGGAAAGAAGGGTACTTTTGCGAGATACATAGTATCTCATATGGAGATTGATTGTAAGGAGCAAAAGGCTCTAAAGAAGACCGTACAGATCCCTCTAGTTCATTTTATCACTCTTCAGATCATCAGGAAGAGTTAGTAGAGCCAGAAGGTCCTACCCAGAATCATTGCAGTGACTAGGAAGAGGCCAACATGGTCCCGTGATACTTTGTAGAATGCAAAGGGGATACAAATATATGGCATTGATGAGCCATATCATGAGGAGGAATAGATGGCTCCACCAGTGGTGAGGAAGGAGACCCCACCAAGTACCATATCAGAAGGAGCTAGAGTTTAAAGGGACTCAACCCTCAGGACCTAGTAGGGAGGGGAAACCTCCCTAGGACATATCATAGGAGATCAAACTTCAGAGGAGGTCAACACATGCAGAGGGAGCAGATGGCTCCAAAGATTATATAGACTCAGAAGGAGTCAAGCTTCAGAGGGAGAATGCAGACTAAGAGTGAGACTGATAGAGAGTCAGTGGCTCAGAGACTTTCATTCAAAAAGTATTCCTCCTCAAATTCATATGGGAGAGAGAGACGTCTTATAGGACTGATAAAAAAGTGTCATGAGTTGAGGAGGCTAGATCGAAGCTTTAGAGGATTCGAGGAGATATGTGACCTCCTGGGAGGATTCCCTTGTTTTAGTGATAGGAGGAAGCCAGTCCGAAGGATTGGGATATGGATTTTTCCTTGGTTCCGAGACCAGAAGGGAAGTCAGTGGAGACTTCCAAGTTTATCTACAAGATCAAGCATGATGTAGATGGCAACATATAGATGTACAAAGCCTAATTTTTGGCCAGAGGATTCTCCCAGAAAGAGGGATAATATTATGATGAGACACTTGATCCAGTATCCAGAAGAAGTGTGCATAGAGAAACCACAAGATACATGAGAATGATCTAAAAATGAAGAAGACTTGAAAAACTTGAAAAATTATTGCAAGTGAAATGTTATGTGTTTAAAGCAACAGGATCAGTTTGCAACACATAAATTAAGGATTACTTATGTAAATTACATAGACACCAGCATAAACATTGAACATAAACATTGAACATAAACACATGTGCACAGCAATTGATAAAGGAGTTCACCCCTCTTCTAGGCTACATCTCCTGGTCCAACTTCCAAAGGATCATTATTATTAATTTCTCAAAAATTTCTCAAAAACATGTCTTACAATGCTCAAACTAAGAAACTGACTGCTCCAATGGCTTCCCAGCATCCCAAAACCCCTATCTGGGCTCTTTCGGCACCTCAATCGGTCGAAAAATGAAGAAGTTAGGCCTCCTGGAAGTCTCCCTCTTCAAGCTTGTTGTCTCTGGTTCTACAATTCACACCCTCCTTGAATGAACCTAGCTCACACGCTCATTTAAGCACAAAAACCCAGCACCAGGCGCAACCGCGCCAATAGTGCAAACCATAGAACGGTTAAGGGTGTGCCATCCCCTAACCGCCTCGGCACCTGGGTGTATGGCGCATGTGACCACGCGCTAGGCAAACGAGTGGTTAAGTCATTATTCTCGTTTCAAACCGCATAACTCCCACGCGTGTTAATCCACCGGTCACATAACAAAACCACGGGTTATAACCCCCGCGCGTTTAACCGTTGGTTATAGTTTCAAACCCCAACGCATATGTTAATACAATATAACATATATATATATGGTTTACAATGCACGCGTGATTTGGCATATACAATGGTCATATGTTGTGGAATGAAACCACGGGTCGAGGCTAAGCCCCGGCCCGACCCCCCTTTCCATTGATACAACGAGCCAGTTTAAATATATGCGCGTTTGATATATGAAACAAGGAACAAGTCGGCATAGTGGTTAGAGGAAAGTTGTGAAGTCTTTCATATGGGGGGAGGTCCGGGGGTTGAACCCCGTGGACTCCCATTACATTTTATATAACACATAAACCAATAATGAGGGGGACACGTGGTGCCCATGGATTGGGCCACGTGTCCTCATATTATTTTTCACCAACCGGACACGTGTCATCACCCGATTCGCCAACAACCAACCAATGAACAACTGCCACGTCACCACCATACGGCATGTACGACCCTGCCACGTCAAACCGTACGGACTGTATAGACTGTACGGACAATTATAGTCAGCATCAAATGTTTACCTGTTTGTATTGGCGAACATATCGCGATATATTCTCCATACGAACTCCATTTGAGAAAGTAAATATACCACCGGAATCAGGAAGATGAGACGAATGCAATGGCACTATTTTCATCACATTCCAAGAACTTTGAAAATTGAGCAAAATTTGATCCCCTGATCACACCTCCCCATTGGGAAGCTTTTGGACCACCAAAAGACTATCTCAGTCTATGTGAAGATGAGGGTAAAGTTCCCTCACCCTTCCAACCTCAATCCACTTGGCCTTGCTTGGATTCATCCCTTTAAGACCAACTCGCAAATACTCCACATTTCCTCGCTTCGAAGTTCGCATTCTCCTGTCAAGGATGGTGTCTTCCTGCAGTTCTGTTAGATAATCTGGAGAAAAATCATCAATGGAAGGAATTTGAACATGCTCTCCTTGATCATCAATCAATGGAGGCTCATACAACTTCAAATTCTCAACATTAACAACTGCATACATCTGCATATGTGGAGGCAAATCTAAACGAAAAGAATTGTTACCAATCTTGTCAACAATCTTGAAGGGACCATATCGAATTGGTTCAACTTTTTACCTTCTCCTTTAAGCCTCTCCTTGCTTATGTAAAGCCACACTTCATCACCAACTTCGAAAGTGTGATCAACACGATGCTTGTCATGTCTCTCTTTGTACTTGGCCTGACTCTTTTCCAACTGCTCTTGCACCACCTGATGTATCGACTGAATTTGTTCAATGAACTTCTCTGCCCAATCAATATCATATTGCACATCAACAACAATATCTTTCCCAAATATAAAATCTAAAGGTGACTTGGGCAAATATCCAAAACATGCCTCAAATGGCGACGTTTGAGTCGAAGAGTGCTTAAGCTCGATTGTACGCATGTTGAACGTAGTGTAAATGTTCATCCCAAAGCTTAGGATGCTTGCTGGAATAAGCACGAAGAAGATGTACCACTGTACGATTCACCACCTCTGTCTGACCATCTGTCTGCGGATGAAAATTTGTGCTCTTCTTAAGCTTGGTGTCCATGAGTGCCCACAAAATCGACCAAAAACTTCTAACAAATTGAGAATCCCGATCAAAAATAATGGACTTGGGCAAACCAAAATGCACCCAAACATTTTGAAAGAACAATTGTGTCGTTTGTTCTGTTGTTACCTGCTTAGTACAAGGCATCAACATACACATTTCGCTAAAACGATCAACCACAACATAAAGATAATCATGAGCTCTTGTCGACATAGGTAAACCACCAACAAAATCCATAGAAATACTTTCCCAAGGTCGAGAAGAAACTGGAAGTGGAGTGTACAAACCCAACTTTCGATTACTAGGTTTACTTGTAGCACACAACGAACATCCCCGAACATATCGCAAAACACTTTCATTCATCTTAGGCCAGTAACAATATCTTTGCAAATTTCCTATTGTCTTGCCTACACCAAAATGACCAGCAATAAGAGAAGAATGCGCTTCTCTTATGATGTTGATTCTTTCTCCCTGTGGAATACACAACTTGCCAAGATGATACAAGAGATTATTATGCAAATGATAATCCAATTCTTCAACATGGTTAGAGTGGCACAAAGTTTCATACACTTCCTTAAAGTCAGCATCTAAAGCATATTGTTCCACATAACTTTCATGCATTATAGGACTCTGCTTAAGAATAACTGAAGCACTAAAAATAGGCATGGAAAGCATATCAACGACTTTGTTAAAAATGCCCTTCTTATACCTGATAACCAAATGAAACTGTTGAAGAAAACCCATCCATCTGAAGTGCCTAGCTTGTTGTGGCTTTGACTGTGATTGTAAATATTGCAAAGGTTGATGATCTGTGTGAATAATGGTTTCTTTTCCCAACAAATAATGCTTCCATTTCTTAACACTTTGAACCAATGCATATAATTCCTTATCATAAGTAGGATAATTAATCACGGCACCATTAAACGTCTCAGAATGAAAACAAATTGGCTTACCATACTGTAGCAAAAATGCTCCCATCGCATAATTACTTGCATCTGTCTGGATTTCAAAAGGTTGTCTTAAATTTGGAAGTGCAAGAACCGGCGCTGAACTGATCTTTTCTTTCAAAGTATCAAAAGCCTGATGTTGCTTGCCTCCCCATTGGAAACCTTGCTTGACACTTGTCACAGCATGTAATGGAGTTGCAATGAACGAAAAGTTAGCAATAAACTTTCTCCAGTATTGGGTGGCTCCTAAAAAACTTCTTACCTCTGTCACATTGTTGGGTCTAGACCATTCCAAAATAACTTTAACTTTTGAAGGATCAATTTTTAATTCACCTCCACCAACAATATGGCCTAAGTAGATAAGCGAAGTTTTGCCAAATTCACATTTGGACAACTTCAAAAACAACTGTTCTTTCCTCAAAACATCCAAAACTCTTTTCACATGTTCAATATGCTCTT
>JASDQU010735263.1:44815-58761 GCA_032191745.1 Picea mariana
CACAAGTTGACCTTCTCCTCTTGTGAGTTTCAACCTTGTGAGCATCAGAAACAAAACTTGCAAACAATCAAGTCTTCAAAACCAGTGCTCTGATACCAACTTGATCTAAAAATGAAGAAGACTTGAAAAACTTGAAAAATTATTGCAAGTGAAATGTTATGTGTTTAAAGCAACATGATCAGTTTGAAACACATAAATTAAGGATTACTTATGTAAATTATACATAGACAGCAGCATAAACATTGAACATAAACACATGTGCACAACAATTGATAAAGGAGTTCACCCCTCTTTTGGGCTACATTTCCTGGTCCAGCTTCCAATGGATCATTATTATTAATTTCTCAAAAAGTGCTCAAAAACATGTCTTACAATGCTCAAACTGACAAACCGACTGCTCCAATGGCTTCCCAGCGTCCCAAAACCCCTGTCTGGGCTCTTTCGGCACCTCAATCGGTTGAAAAATGAAGAAGTTAGGCCTCCTGGAAGTCTCCCTCTTCAAGCTTGTTGTCTCTGGTTCTACAATTCGCACTCTCCTTGAATGAACCTAGCTCACACGCTCATTTAAGCGCAAAAACCCAGCACCGGGCGCAACCGCGCCAATGGTGCAAACTATAGGATGGTTAAGGGCACGCCAACCCCTAACTGCCTCGACACCTGGGCGTATGGCGCATGTGACCGCGCGCTAGGCAAACGAGTGGTTAAATCGTTATTCCCATTTCAAACCGCATAACTCCCGCGCATGTTAATCCATCGGTCACATAACAAAACCACGGGTTATAACCCCCGCGCGTTTAAACGTTGGTTATAGTTTCAAACCCCAACGCATATGTTAATACAATATAACATATATATATATGGTTTACAATGCACGCACGATTTGGCATATACAATGGTCATATGTTGTGGAATGAAACCATGGGTCGGGGCTAAGCCCTGGCCCGACCCCCCTTTCCATTGATACAATGAGCCAGTTTAAATATATGTGCATTTGATATATGAAACAAGGAACAAGTCAGCATAGTGGTTAGCGGAAAGTTGTGAAGTCTTTCATATGGGGGGAGGTCCGGGGGTCGAACCCCGCGGACTCCCATTACATTTTATATAACACATAAACCAATAATGAGGGGGACACGTGGCGCCCATGGATTGGGCCACGTGTCCTCATATTATTTGCCACCAATCGGACACGTGTCATCACTCGATTCGCCAGCAACCAACCAATGAACAACTGCCACATCACCACCGTACGGCCTGTACGGCCCTGCCACGTCAGACCGTACGGAGTGTATGGACAGGTACAGTCAGCATCAAATTTTTGCCTGTTTGGCTTGGCGAACAGATCGCGATATCTTCTCCATACGGACTCCATTTGAGAAAGTAAATATACCGTCGAAATCAGGAAGACGAGACGAATGCAATGTCACTGTTTTTGTCGCATTCTGAGCACTTTGAAAATTGAGCAAAATTTGATCCCCTGATCAGAGAAGGAGTCTCATGCTTGTAGATTGAAGAAATATTTGTATGGGCTTAAGCAGGCACTCAGGGCAGGATATGCTAGACAATTATTTTGATGAGCTTGGGGATGGTTTCCCCTTGATATTGGATGACCTGTTTTTCACAGAGGATGAGAATCTCACAGATGGGTGAAAGAGGGAACTCACTTCAGAGTTCAAGATGAAGGATACAAGTTTGATGCATTATTTCTTGGGATTGGAGGTGTGGAAGAGGCTAGATGAGATTTTCCTTAGCCAAGGAAAATATATTGTTGAGATCCCACATAGCTTCAAGATGATGGATTGCAAGTCCATGGCCACACCTATGATGACAAACCTGAAGTTATTGAGTGATTCATATTCATATTTGGTGGATCCCATGATGTATAAATAGTTGATCGGATCCTTGATGTACCTCGTTAACACCAGGACAAACATATGTTTTGCAGTGAGCACTTTGAGTCAGTACATGGTTGAGACTAGACATGTACATTGGATAGTTGAAAAACATGTGTTGAGGTACCTACATGGTACTGTTGAATATGGAATGAGATATGTCTCAGATGGATATGTGAAGTTGCAGGGTTGTACAAACTTTGACTGAGTAGGGAGTGCAATGGACCGGAAAAGAACCTCGGGGTGTTGCTTCAGTTTGGTATCAGGTGTGATCTCATGGTTTAGCAAGAAGAAGACGTCAATGGCATTCAGTATAACAGAGGTAGAGTATATTACAACCATTGTTGCAAGCTGTGAAGCAGTGTGGCTCCAGAAGTTGCTTGCAAGGTTATTTGATCTAGAGTTGGAGCCAACTTTGATACAAAGTTGTGTGAAGTTGTCAGAGAATCATGTGTTTCATGACAAGTTGAAGCATATAGAGATCAAATACCACTACATCTGAGACATAGTGCAGAGAGGAGTTGTGGAGCTATGTTACATATCCATTGATGAGCATATATCAAACATTCTCACCGAGCCTTTATCTAGAGTGAAGTATGAGTGCTTCAGAGACAAGGTTGGTGTGATTCAGAATTTCCACCCTTGTTGAGAGGGAGGTTTGATGTTTCTCCTACAACGGGCTATCCCTTTGGCCAAGGGTTTCCCAGATCAGTCATGTGAAGTGACTGAGGGAGTAATGAGTAGCCTTGTACAAGTCTTGCCTACGCCATGTGAAATGGATAGGTGTGATTGGGACTTGTAGCATGGTCTTTCATATGCCATGTGAGGTGGCTAGGCATGATTGGGACCATGACGTAGCCTTTCCTAAACCATGTGAAGTGGCTAGGTGTGATTGGGGCTATGGTCGTAGTCTTTCCTACACCATGTGAGGTGGGTAGGTGCGGATAATACTATTGGGAGAGGAGAAACATCACAACCTGGTACAAGTCTTTCCTATGCCATGCAAGGTGGCTAGGTGTGAATAAGACTTGTGTAAAGTCTTTCCTATGCCATGTGAGGTGGATAGGTGCGAACAAGACTTGGAGCATGGTATTGGACCATGGGATAGCCTTTCCTAAGCCATGTGAGGTGGCTAGGTGTGAATGGGGCTATGGAGGCAGTCTTTCCCATGCCATGTGAGGTGGATGGGTGTGAATAAGACTGCAAGAAAAGAAGAAGGAACATCACAACACAGTCAAGAGGACTATGGCATTAGTTGTGTACTACTGAACAATATGGATAGATGTGTGCTATTGGACGATTACAACATAGTTTTGGAGATCGTGACAAATGATTCAAGCTATTGATGGCATGGTAGTAGCTTAGTGCTACTAGTTGATTTTTATGTAGTCGTGACATCATGGTGGCAACTTTGTGCTTCTAGTTGATTGCTAGAGAGCATGGTAGTAGCTTAGTGCTACTAGTTGATTACAACATAGTCATATAGACTATGGCAGAGGGTGGATCTATTGATGCATGGTGGTATCCTTGGGGCTACTAGATGATTGCAGGGTAGTCAATGGACTACTAGAAGAAAACATAGTGGAAGAATACTTCCCTAGCTAAGAAGGATTGTTGATGTTTTGGTTGATGCAGGAGGTATTCCCTCCTAGACAACTTTTCTTACAGAAGAAGAAGATTCCAATAAGTCAAAGGTAGACCATTGAACAGTTTAAGAACACCCTGGAAAAGAATAAAGTGAAATAGAAGACCACAAAAGATAACTTGACCCACATCACATAATAATAAAGTGGAAATATAATTTCCAGGAAGAGAAGTTGCCCAAAAAAATAATAGAGTAAAGTTGAAGACTCAGAATAAGAAGTCGGCGCTAGAAAGGCACCCAAATTAGTATAAATCCAAGTCTGGGTTAGTTCATTTGTACGGTTAGGCAGTTCTCCTTCTGGAGTGCGCATTAGGCAGCTGCAGTTGTAGTTGCAACAATTTCATTATTTTTGGTCTCTAGTTCTCTTGGAGAGTGCACCGCACTTGGGGAAAGATATTCTTGGTGGATCTTGGTGATTTCTCTTGTGTGCTGCCTCTAGAAGAGTTGCACTAAGGTTGTGTGGTGTTGCTCAGTTGCTTCGTGCCAATTATCAGTTGCAGTTACTAGTTACCAATGGCGCCAACTCTATGGTGTTATTTCTAGTGATGCACCTATCTTGGTGCTAGCTCTGTGGTGTGCTATCTTGGTGGCAGATCTGTGGTGTTTATTAGTTGTCTACCCTCGCTAGGTTTTGACAAGAAGAAGATATAAGTATTTGTTATCAAGGTTCTTCATTGTTCGTTTTCTCTTGTGATTAGAGCTTGTTCATGGATGTATTGGAATATTCTCTCTAAGAAAAGTTGGTTGGGTTTTTCCCAGATAAATATGTGTGTCTTCTTGTGCTTGTTTATTTGTTGCTTATATATTTCAATATATTATTATTGAATGTTAAAAGAAGATAAAAATTCTATGGTAAATCTAATGTTAACAAAACTAATAAAAATTTAACATGAGTTGTAACCCTAAGGGCCCTAGACTTAATTGTATCTTTCCCAGAGATTCTTGGAGGCTACTCGATAAACCTCCCTTATGTTGGATACTATTCCTTCACTGAAAAGAGGGAAGTTGTTGCCTAATGACAGTGGTGACATCTTCCATGTTCCACTAATCTTAGTGTCAGTGGTGACATCTTCCATGTTCCACTAATCTTAGTGCCTTGTGAAGGCTACTACACGTATGCTAAATTGTATGATTACATGACTTTTTAAAGAATCTTCTTCCATATATTTCAATCATTTATATTATTTATTAAATAATCCAACCATATCATTTCTTTTTATTATTATTAAATATTATTTTACAAATATTTATTTTTTTAATCATCCAATATAATGTATATTCATACATTTACTCATCGAATATATTTTTATGAAAAGGTTATACCGTGTTTTTATAAAAAGGTGACTATACTGGTCATTTATTAATAAATATTATTTATGGTATTTTAAACATTATATTTATTTATTTACTCATCAAATATATTGTATTTTTTTAATAAAAAGGTCATTAATAAATCATTTCACTCAGTAGGGTGGCACCCAGTTCTTTCAGTCAATAAACATGGTGCCAAACCTTTTGTCCGGTGGAAACAAAAGATTATGTACACACCAAATTCCCGCCCTTCGTTTCAGTCCATTCACGCATAGAGCATATTCGGTACCCAGTACTCTACACCAGACACTTCACTACCAGTACCATATACAATAAAAATAAAACAAAAAGAGACGAAAAAATAATGAGAAGAAAACCCGCAGGGGTCATTTTAATATAACAACTCTCACGTCTGCAAAATTTAATCCCCCAAATACTGCATCGCTGTTTTAGGTGAATAAATAAACAATATAATACGGAAAACCAATTGGACAGAAAAGGGCGTGAGCAAAATCGTCGCAGGTTTAAACTTTGGAAAACCATTCCGTACGACAATAATTCTGACGGGTGTGAAAAATGCGAAGAAAAATCTCACCTCTCCCCGTTGTCGCCTTCGTCGTTGGCAGTGAACGAAGTGTTGACTTGTGGTAGAATCGTAAATTGCCGTCAACCACTCAGTTGCAATGGAAACATCATCCAAATTTTCTATCAGTGCGGGAATATCGCCCTGTAAAATATTAAGCCGCCCATGAGGCAAATTCCTAAAGTAAAGGTTATATATATATATATATATATATATATTAGGTAAGTTTGAAAGGTCAAATATATATATTCTACTGGAAAAAAGGTGAAATATATATATATATATATATATATATATATATATATATATAAAGTAGGTAAGTTTGAAAGGTCAAATAGTTAAGAGACACAAGGTTAGAGTAAGGGTGAAAGGAAATGTGGCACCTACATTTTTGATATATATAATATTACTTGAAGGAAGTGCAGAAATGTCACGTGTAAAATATTAAGTGGTTTATGAGGCAAATTCCTAAAGTGAAAGTTATATATATATAAAGAGAAGGTAAGGTTGAAAGGTCAAATATTTAAGAGATACTATTGTTAATGTTAGACTAGGGATGAAAGGATATGTGTCAGTTAAATTATTGTAAACTATAATATTATTTATTTGAAGGAAGGAAAACAAGAATATTAGTTAAATTATTGCTATATATATAAATCCATACAACATAATCCTATCTACTCAAGCAAAAAATAAATGTATAAAGAATAGTCTCTACTATATCTATCAAAGACGCAAATTTTTGAAATGTCTTTTGCTCTTTATTACTCATAAGTAAAAATATCATCCTTTATTACAAAGAGAAAAAGTCATCTCTCTATGTCATGAGTTCTCTTTTATAAGATAATATAGAGACTCTTTAGTTCTCATATCTATTCATTTCATTTTCCCTCAGTTTTTTTTCTCTCATTTCGAAAATGAACACATGTAAGTGTTAAACATAGAAACTTAACGGACTCATTCTCGGACAATTTATAAATGATAATTATCTAAAAACACTCATTGTTTATCTCCATTTGCGTTATATTTTGTTTTTTAGAAGTTTATGAGAGTTTCTGGCTTCGCCCTACGAAATGTGATCACTATGGCTTATTCCACTCTATCTTAGCTTTCAATTGAGCTACTGTTGGCTCGATTTTATTGCGTGCAGCTCACGATATGATGATTTGAAGCAAGCATACTTGATTTTTCATCCGAATTCAGGTTCTACCTTTGTTTTTCATTTTCAGACAATTCTTGCTTTCAATCAGCTAGAAATTCTTATCTCAGCATGTTCTTCACTCTTCTATAGTTTCATCGAGCCCTCATGTGCCTGATTTCATTGCTTGTAGCGTCAAATATGGCTTCCTGAAGTTGGTATGGACAATTTCCCCCCAAATTTGTGGGTGTATATTTTCTACATTTTCTATAATATTTTTCAACCATCTAGCCTTAATACCTGAACCGTTTTGTTCCTCTATATGATACCTTTCCAACGAGGTATCATAGGCCTCATTTCGACACATGTAGCAAAAGTTATGGTCATTTGAAAATTGTCACTTAGTAGCCATTGATTTAGCTTGCGAGTGAATATGGACCATTAATTATTGAACTTGCAAAAGAGAAATCCCACCACATCAACGGTTCTGGACAATTATCTATCGGCACTTGAAAAATGGTAGAGTGTGTGTTCAATACCAAGTCAGATGGAACAAGCGAGAGCGAATCACATGGAAGCCACGTGGCAATGAGGTGGAAAGTGTGAGTTTTGGCTTAAGAAACTTTGGGAAGCCATACCTTTTGATCAGGGACTCAGATTTAAGTTTGGTTAAAGTCGTTGTAAAACTATTGACGAGCATAATCCAACTATGAGGTTTGGCTAGAGGAAAGAATAGAGAAAAAGAAGGAAAAAACCCAATAGGCCATGGGCCTAGTTTTCTGGAGAGAGGGAAGTCCAAAAGAATAATCTAGTAGAGATCAATCTGAATAGGATTAGGGATAGATCTATAGGAAAGGTGGATCCAATAGCCTTGGAATCTTAGGACCTCAGTGAAATAGGAAATGGGAAAGCTCGGTAAGGATCAAATTCAAGGTTCTAGAAAATGATCAACAGATTTCCCACATGCCTCTCAATGTTGGAGTGGTCATGAGAACAAAGTGGCTCTTCAAACCTTCTCCTGCAAAACAAAAGAATGAGATCAACCATGGAATCAATGAAGACTAGCTAATACAATAACAATATATTCCCTTCCTTTAAACCAACTTATGAGAGAGTGTTAGGTTTATTGAAAAATAACGTGATGATTGTAGTTGAGTGTCTTAAGACTACATATGCTAATTCAAAATAGAAGAGTAGGATCCATAAGCGAGAGCACATAGTATGAATTCATGCAACGTAAAATGTTAGCAAGAGGATAAAAAATTTGAATTCGGAAATTAGCAAATGATCAACCACAACCTCATCCAAAACATGCAATAAAACATCAATTCATGCAACCAAATAGGATCATCAAGCACTTCATAATCAAAAAAAGGTCTGAAGACAACATGTCAAGTCCAACATACAAATGTCAACAAATATAACAGTCCAATAAACATTATGAAGACATTTGAAATTATCATATTGGAAGGAATAGTCAACACCCATTAAAGACAATCATCCATCAAGATAAAATCCCCAACTCCTTCAAAGTAGTCAACGGGATAACATTAGGTTCAAGCGGTAGAGGATTATGCAAAATGGTTGAAAGTTTAGTAGGGGGGCCCTTTCCTTTCGTTTGTAAAACAAAAAGTAAAGGTTGAAGAAATTAAGCACAATAATATTAAGACAAGAAGATTGGCGGAAAAGGCCTTAAGCCTTAATTCTCAACATTGTATTCATCTTAATGATAACAATATATAATACAATAATGTAACCATCTCAATTGTTCTCATATCGACACCTCATCAGGAGATAAGGTCAAATGAGGAAATATAGAAATCTAGAAACACACTTAGGATAACAACTATATCCTAGTATGTACAATATTAAAAGTAATATACTTAGACTTAATGATTGTATATTTCAAAGAGGCTAACATTCCCCCCCTCAATCATAAGTCTGAGAAATAATACCAGCAAAGAAGGTGCATAAACTAGTATATCTCCATGTCTTCATGCTAAAACTCCTGAGCTGAGTTGCAATGAAGAACTGCCTGAAAAACCGCCAAATCTGGATGCTAAGAAATCTGGAAAACCTCACTGTGTAATCATGTGAGACAGAATGCCAACAAATTTGTTCATTGATGTGAACTCCAATATGATGAGAGCGAACAAAGAGACGTGAATCAGCTGCAATTCTACCACATCCCTGAAAATGCCTGACAACTCAATCAATGCCAAGCTGCAATACAGAAGAATCCATCTTTCATCTGCTAGGTCCAATGACCATCTAGGTGAACCAAATGTTCACATCATTGCTCTCAAAAAACAACATCCCTGTGTATGATTCAATATAGAACCATCATTCTGCCAAATTCTACCATATACAGACGATAGTTGCCCATCTAACAAATTCGATACCTATCTGGTATATTTGTTGTCGAAACTTTTAGTGTGACAACCATCTGCAATTCCATCATAAATTTTATCATTAATTTCCCCCCTTTGTCAACTAAAAGGAGAGACCACAAGTGGTTTCACTAACCATCTTCCCT
Source organism: Picea mariana (assembly GCA_032191745.1). Taxonomy (NCBI): domain Eukaryota; kingdom Viridiplantae; phylum Streptophyta; class Pinopsida; order Pinales; family Pinaceae; genus Picea; species Picea mariana. Next base: position 53,921 of record JASDQU010735263.1, read on the forward strand.
GGATTTTTGAACTCCCCCACCTTAAGGTGCACGAGGGTTTCACTTTTACTCCATTTTTTTATTTTTATTTGTGTACAACTCAAAGTGGGCATATGGAATTAACCACATGTTATCTCATCCCGTGAGGGCCATGCTCGAAAGCTATGCCATAAGGGGACCACTTTGTAGTTATATACATATTTCACTATTTTCTTCAAAACACGTCTTGACTCGAGATTGTATTCTTCGGTAAGACTTATATAATTGCTTCCCAGTTAATGACCATTGCCAAGGATCAATCCACTCATAATGAATCTTCAGTCTTGCTGGTTTGTTCCTCTTGGAACATTTATCTGGTGCATGATTTGACTTGCCACAATTCTGACAAGGATGGAGATCAAAACACTGATTCTCCATGTGACCAACTCGATTACAATGTTGGCACTTATCATTCTGATTAGCGGCATTTAATATTGATTTTTCTTGAAGAAATCCAGCACTCACAAACAAAATTGGTTTGGAGTAATTTGGAATATGAAAACTGTTTTGATTTTCATATCCTAAGCCATGATGATTCCGATTGAAGTGTAATTCTTCCCAAGGTCTAACAATCTTCTTGGAAAGATGATTTTGACTGTATTCTTTGATTTTTTCACATTTGTTGTTGTCACTGCTATTATTCTGTGCTTCTTTTTGGAATTCATCTTTGAAAGATTCCATATCTTCTGTTTCTTTTATATCAACTAATTGGATAAGGTCTTGTGTATCACAAAATGCATCAACCTTTTGTATAAACTCGTTTGTATCACATTCTGCATCAACCATTTGGATAAGCTCCTCTGTAGCACATGTTGCATCAATATTCTCTATTAGATCCTCTGTGTCACAACTTGCATCAAACTTCTCTATGAGATCCTCCTTGTCACAACTTGCATCAAACTTCTCTATGAGATCCTCTGTGTCACAACTTGCATCAACTTTTTGAGTTTCTTTAGATGTTGCATCAAACATGTCATCAATTTGATTMTGCTTTTCACTTAGTTTTATCTGAAGTGCATCAATCAATTGATTCTTCATTTCAATTTCATCTCGAAGATCAGTTATTGACTGCATTGTATCAACCATGTGATCAATTATGTTTTGGTTGTGAATTAACTTCATCTCAAGTGTTTTAATCAATTTATCTTTCATATCAATTTGATCTTGTAATTCATGGTTGTACTCTTGCAACTCTTTGATTTCTTGAGAGGCGTTCTGTAAACTGTTTCCTCCTTTACCCATTATTCTTTTACTCGTGCTTGCTTGAACTCGCTCGCTTGAACTCTTCTTTAAAACTTTCACGCTCGTTTGAAATTGCTTCACTCGTACTGGCTCGCTTGAAATCTTCAACAAGTTGAGGATGTCGGTTACCATCGAAAATGCACCCAAACTTGTGATGTTTACAATGATTTGAGTTAAACTACTCAACCTTGTTAATTACAACTCAAAATTATAATGACTCTTTGGTGTCGGGCTCAGCTGAGAATGCACCTGAAAATTAAACTGCAATTCAACTTGATTTTGATTTCACACTTACAAACAAAACTATTGTAAGTTTACAATGAATGTTGATTTTAAAGTTAAATTGAACTTCAAATTGATGATACTTTGACTCCAAGTCACGTCCAATTATCCTTCCATTACAAGCTTGATTTGTGCATTGCTTTAATATTCTTTTTTGTTGCTTGATTACATGTGTTTTGATTGCTTATACTGGATTGTATGTGCTTCACTGACATTAATTGTGGGCTTATTTCATTTACCTTCTTTGTGCTCCATGTATGTGGGATAACGTCAAAACTAGACGTAAACGAACTCATAAGAGAACCATAAAAAAAATCACCAACACACACTACACAAGGTGTACCTAAGATCCCCTTATTCAATTTCGGGTGGATCTAGGACACGAAACAAAAAAAACTTCAATTTTATTATAATATCCTTCTCATGAGAAAGCCCAAATACGATTAGCTCGATACTCTTGTGACAAAAAAATTTCACCAAACTCTCATCAAGGCTTCAACCCCTTTTACAATCAATATTTCTCAATTTTTCAATCTCCCTCACACATCAAGACTTCAACTCACTCTTCTTTGACTTCTTTGTACCATGTTAAAATGGAAGAGTAAAGTGATATAAGCAAATCTTCATAATTTATAATTGTATATAAACTCACAAACACACATCTCAATCTGCTCACTAAATAAAACAACTCATTTGACAAGAGGTCCCAGATTTTAACAAAGATAACATTGAAAGGTGAATGCCAAAAATCACTGATCATAAATATTGATACCAAGAAGACCATTAATCATCGCCCTCCAAGACTGCAGCAAAGAAAACCAGCGATCTGGTATTCTTCGATCTAGATCTAACCCTTCCACAACCTACCACAACTGATCTGATTAAAGGAATTGATATCCCAGCGAATTGATTTCTGAAAGTTCACGCAGCAGTAAATGAAATGGTCAGCAACTTTATCACAAAATTGCCCGCAGCTCTCTTCATGACTAGCACCGATGGTTCATTCCTTGTTGAATTGATCTGCAGATTCCATCTCAACGCTTTCACCAGTCTATGGATCTCCGTGATCTGAGTATGGATGAGAACCCACCGATTTGTATGCTCCTGTTCCTCTCAGAGACAAAAATTTTTGTGTAGAAACAACTTGTGCCTTCCACGAACACGAGCAGGTACTTCTTCTTGTAGAATGGAAATATAGAAAATGCTCTGTGGTTCTTATACGAACATCAATCGAATCTGCAGTGGTAGCTTTTACGATCTATTCAAGTGCAACAACCTCTTCTGTCGGCTGTTCAATTTCACTAGCTACAACTTCTTCGTTATCCCAGGGATCAAATGCAGAGAGACCACCTCGCAAACTAGTCTTAACTTGAGAAAAAAATAAAATCTGGAGATCTTATATGGCCCTCAAATAAAAGCTTCATTTTCGATGCAAAATTGATGCAGAGGTAGAGAAATTTCATTGTCTAACACTCGAAAGGAACTACAACTGCATGATAGAGGTCCAAGAAAAGTTTCATTTTCCCTACTGAAACCTTCACATTCCACGGCAATGAGATTCGAACTCCAGATCTCAGGGTACCACTTTAGAGATCAGAGTTCACCATTTCTGAACCAGAGAAGCTAAGCCAAATCAAATATTTGAACCGCCCACAATGCGGATCTATGTCTCACAAGGGCGTCCAATGTAGCGATTGCAGGATTGCTGAATAAACAACTCACGACAACATAAAACAATTTCTTAATGACAACGAAGTTTAATATTTCATAAATTTGAGCAATGGAAAGTGTTTTCTTATCTCAGGTGAACCACAATCCGATCAGCACTTTGAATGTGCACAACAACCTCCTCCACACACAGTGATTCCTTCAGATCTGGTGATTTCCTCCTATTACTGGCAAATAGACTCACGATTCTGCTGTTTGCATAGCTTCAAGGGCACGTGCAGAAGTTCACTGTATGTCGAACGACATCAAGTAATAATGACAATTCTAGCGAATTGGCTCAACAATAAATTCAATTTTACATTAACACCGATGATTTGATTCTCCAGTGATCGCAACCTCCCTCTTGCGCGCTGGAAATCAGATCTGTCATGAAATCAACACAATCTCCTATAATTTGCCGATTATGCTGCACGATCAGCTGAATGACAGTTCTTCTCCTTTAGCGATATATCTTCAACTACATCAATATGCAATGGCACCTCCAGTAGATTCACAACATCAACGATACCCAGCGATATTGAATACAACGACCTAGTTTCATAAAATGATGACTCCTACACTCTAGCAATCGGAAAGCACTCCAGCACAGGCAGATTTAATACACATGAAAAACTTCACACACCTACGCTAACCTCTGTACATAGATTTGACATTGAATTCTTCCAACTTCCAGGCTCTCCCGTGAGGGAGTTAGGCCAGAGCAAGCTCTGATACCAATTGAAGAAATTAAGCACAATAATATTAAGACAAGAAGATTGGCGGAAAAGGCCTTAAGCCTTAATTCTCAACATTGTATTCATCTTAATGATAACAATATATAATACAATAATGTRACCAYCTCAATTKTTCTCATATCGACACCTCATCAGGAGATAAGGTCAAATGAGGAAATATAGAAATCTAGAAACACACTTAGGATAACAACTATATCCTAGTATGTACAATATTAAAAGTAATATACTTAGACTTAATGATTGTATATTTCAAAGAGGCTAACAAAGGTGGGTTGTTTCAGCCACAACAAATGTTGACACACTTGAAGAATCAATTATCTTTGTCAATAGAAATCTAGGTCATGTACTTCATATCTAAATTTTAAAGATAAGTTCAACAAACTACAGACAATTTTCCAATAGTTATGGGTACCACAATGACACCAAAATTTTAAAAGATATAACGAAATATTTATAGTACTTGTAATCTAACACACCCTTTTCAAAGAGATAATTAATGAGATCAGTTCTTTTATTGGTTGTACACTTCAAATTAGCTTTGGTTCAACCTTGGGTTGTCACTTTTAAAACAAGAAAACATCTACATAAGTGTGTTACTCATCTCTCTTTTCTCGACATTGCTTCGCTACTAGTGAGTGTCTATAGCCCCATCAAAGTTGTCTTGGTACCATACAAGCATAGCCCTGTTGCCAGCATGCGTCCATAGCCCCAATGAGTTTACTTGTACTTTCCACACTATTAATAGTGCTTTCAAATTCCATTTTATTTCAGAACATGCTCACCCTTTTAGATTTTAGATATTGATATGCATATGCACATAGGGTGTGAAGGAAGCGG